>CAJHUC010002584.1:0-47541 GCA_905146915.1 Ostreobium quekettii | reverse complement strand
AACTGTATACATTGGAGCACCTGGAAGGTTCGATGGCGACGGATTTCCAGAAGCAAAGGTATCGTGCTCAGAACTTAAGTTCTGCCTTTCATGAATGCCGGCAAGTTGCTCCGCCATGCTAAATGTAATAAACACGACACGATAGCGTTTTGCGTTTGATTCGCACGTGCGGTAACGCAAACTTAGGCTTGGGTGTCTCATTGCCGTTTCTTGCTCCCTCAAGCTCATTGCAGTTCGTTGCTGTACTATGCAGTTCCTCCTGTGGAACTTCATTTTCACCTGCCTTTTTACTCACGTTTCGTGCACGTATGTGTGTGTGTGTGTGGCAATGGATGTAGTATGGTCACCCCGATTCATGCTATTCCTTGCATATACCATATCCGGCGGCGCGCATGCTCGATGCCAGGGGCGTGAACTCCAGACAGGTGCATGGCATACTTGTCCTTTAAATAGGCAAAATCTGGGCACCAAATACAGAAGTGTGTAATTTCCATGTCCTGCACCTGTAAATGCAACTTGAAATCACATCGTGTTCCCCAAGGAATTGTCATTCCTGAAAGCCGACTCATGGTTTCTGCGAATTTAAGTTCACTTTATCTGGTGTGGAATCCATAAACACAACACCTTCCAGACCTAGGCGCAAAGAGATCTTGATGTTTGTTAGTCGATAAACGAAGCGCCACGGAAATTGGACATGGTGCTGGCGATCACGGCCCACGGTGGTCCGATCCGCCGTGACCGCCCCCGCTGCACTGTCATCGGCGATGCGCCGGGCGACGCAGCGTTGGCAGGCGTTTCGAGGCAGCGGCTGGTTAGCTGCGTTGTGGGGCCGTGTATCGCCAAGGCGAGGATCCCTTGGGGGGCAGATAGCGTTTGCCAGGGCTGACGAGCGGTGGACGGTGTGTGGACGCTGGGGCGCAAGCGTGGGTGCTGGCACCGGCTCACTCTTCCAAACAAGGTTCACTGCAATAACGCAGCTCCCGCATCTGGGTGGTTTGCGTAACAGCACACGTCAGCAGGACAACCTCCAGTCAGCTCACCATACTTTGCTCCCCACTCTTCCCTCGCTGACCTTAACTACAAACCTGGCGGCACAGTCCAATTGTCTTTTAGTGAGAGGCCACTCTAAAGTCGCCATCCTCCCTGGCGGTCTGAGGCGAAACAAAGATCCATGGTGACCTGACCGTCAACAGAAAATGATCAAAACTTTCCTTAACCTCAAGTAGGCATCCCGCAGGAACTGTGTCAAGTGTTGAGACGGGGCGCGCATCGGGAAATCCTGTTTCGGTGAAAGGCTTGGATGCGCGACAGCACTCCCTGCCGCTTTGCAATGACCTTGTGGCCACTATCCTGCAAGGAGTACCTCAAGAGAACCTTGGAAACTCGAGAATTGACTATTTGGATGCTGTCCAAAGGAAATACTGAGTAGGCTGAGTAGGACGAATAGTGTGAATGTTCGCAAGTGCATTTCCCTGGAGATTTACGGGATTCAAAACACCAAAGTTCTTTTATTTGTGTTTGCGGGCTCATTTTGTGCGTTGACAGTGTGCCAATTGTTCAATAATTGGCCACCACAACTATGTGTGCAAATATCTCGTGCTCTTTCGAGTCAATTCTGCCTTTCCTGCTGGGAGCTGGTTTAAATATGCAATTTCCAGTCCATGCTGTGCTGATCCTCTGAATGCCTTTTGATTGTGAGTGGTGCCCGTCTTCCAAGTATATGGCATCTGATGGCCTGATTTCACAATCGCAGCAGCCGCAAATGTTGTCCAGCGAGCTCTAACGCGTTGACCATGGCTTAGCACGCGCCACAACTTCCACCCAGCTAGTGTGTTCACCCCTTGATGCTCTTGATGCTTACAACAGGAACACATTTGCCCCTGTCAACAAATATGTTTTTTCTGCCTGTGATATTTTTGTTGGTTGCTAAATAAAACAATGGATTCAAGCTGGTGGAGCGAACAGTGGCAGTGAGCGAGTTTAATGCAGCACCATAATCCGCAATGCAGACGATGTCATACAGTACATTGTGCAGTTTCTAGAGGGACGCGTTGCTGTCTGTTGATATGTTTTTCAACGTGCGAATTCGCCAAAATTCCTGGCAAATTCTGACATTCCTATTATTGTATTTATCAGGCTATCAGGGCGGAATTTTGGATACCCCATCCACAATGGAAGGGCTCATGGCAGGACGGTTTCGACATAGCATTGGCAAAACTCCGTGAGCCACTGGTTGACATTTTTTATCCCACACTTTCACGCAGCACCTTCGAGCCCAACTCCAGGGTTCAGGCGCTTGGATGGGACCTCCATGGCAACTCGGACCTCCCTTTTGTGGTGAAGCCTGGTCTTGTCGTTGTGAGTAACAATGTGTGCCCACTCAAGCTGAGGCAATATATGCAGCCTCACATGGTGTGCATGGTCTCTCAAGATGGTGGTGCTATTGCGAAAGGTAATAAACCATCCCCCTAGGTTCAGAAATGTTACTTAATGCGTTCGATTTCCCGTTCATATGCGTGAGATGCTTTTGTTGAAGCAACATCAGAATTTCTCCGCTCTCGTCATACCTGCGAAGCTCACATTCAAGTCAGCATCGAAACCAATTTGTGGTGATGCGCAGGTGACTCGGGTGGACCGATTATAATTTCCCACCGGGACAGTGAGAACTCTTCTGGCAGCCCAGAAACTGACTTGATCATTGCATTGACGTCATTTGGAGAACCGGGAGCTGGCCAGGGGACCGCGACTGTTGCCACTGGGTTACTCGCTTTTGTTCCGTGGATCGACTATCACACCAAAAACAAAGGACTGAATGTGAGCACCCCACTCAAAGCGTTGCTGTTTTATAAGGACAATAACACACTCTTGACCAGCGTTGAGCATCAAGGTTGACGCCAAGAGGTGGGGAGTACTATCTTACATTACCCCAAAGTTATCAAAACTATGTCGTCCCCCCCGTCCCTGTGGTCCGCGGGGCAGGGGAGCGGATGGGAGCCTGCGTGGTAGCATCGAACCGCGAATCGCACCAGCACCTGCCCAATTTACGCGCTTCATATCAATGTAAATAACGGCGCCCATCACAAAAAGAAGTGGTGGGGCGCTTTGGTTTCATTCATGCAACTTCTTTCACTGCGTGCGCGTAGCACCCTCCCTGCGATATCTGGTGTAGCCCCCATGCTAGCTTACATAAACCCCGAATTCTATAACCGCAGCCATGTCAGATAGCACCGGAGGCGCGAGCCATGCGCTCCCCAGCCCCCAACTCCACCCATATCCCCACCCCCGTTATCCAACATGATTTACGGTCCTTGGATATATCTTTTTGTAATGTTCATGTTGTTGTCTCACTTGTATGATATTACCACACTGTAGAATTGCACATAAAATTTCTAATGTCGTTTCATGTGTGCTTGTTGCGTAGGAGCCTCTTCTTCCAATTAAGGTAAGCATATTTCGAAAATGCGCTTTGTGTCCGTGCCATGGGGAATTGATGATGCTGCCACAAAACTGTCATAAACTGAAAAGATGCCTAGGCATGGGCACAAGTGAACGTGCCTTTTACATGCTCGTTTCGCATGGTACAAAACATGAACAAAATGTGAATAGTCGCGTTCATGCTCCTGTTCCGAAACTCAATGCATTCCCACGTTTGGGCTACCGTTTTGGAAATTCACATGTGTGCGCACATTTGTATTGTGAAATTTGGATGATCATATTGTATTTGCGCTGCCGTTTCGAAAGTTAAAATGCATGGCATGTGATTACTTCCCTTGGTACCACTAGAGCCTGTACGCTCTGCTATCACCATTTAAATCAGATCCGTTTATATTTTCATTGTTGGTCGAGTAATATCAGAAATCTGGTGCATTGTCTTATATGCGTTGGTGAGATGTCCAGATCCCAAAATATGCATTAGGAAAAGGGGTGCCTGCATATCCTGGGCGCCAAATATGGTATGGGCGCTGTATCCTGGATAATGCATATCCACGAAGTAGCCATATCCTGGACGCTCAAAAGAAATGTCCAGGTACTCAATATAGCGACCAAAAGAAGTAATGGACAGATTCCTCTCTTCTGTACCGTGGATAGCAGGTGCGGTTGTGTCCCCCAGATACCTCCTCCCAATCGATAAACCGCAAGCCCTCACGGGCCCGGGTCATCAGAACCGTCAATGGCCTATCAAACTGCTCTCTTATTAATGCAAAGTTGAGGCATGTGAGATCTCGTCTCCATAGAACCTGGCAGGAAGCACATGCCTTATGCATATATTGAAGTCTCAATACAAGATGTGATGGCATTCGCACTTGGGAACATTAACCCATGAGCACCAAGAGATGCCCCACCGCTCTGCAAGCCTCAGGCTTCGTGGAGATCTGGGTGAACGACAGGGGATTCATTACAGCCAGCTCACCATAAAATTGATTCAACTATAAGCACCTAATGCGGTTTCCACTTTTCGCCAGCTCCAACCCTCCAAAGGGCTCTCCGCCAAAAATAACGCAGCCTTCAAAGCTGCACTCAGCTTTCGGGTTCGTTCAGATACCGGCCTGTGCGCTTTCGAGGCTCTGGGTCGTTCAGTTTGGCATGATCCCCTCAGGGTTCTGTGCTGACTGGAACCTTATGCTTAGGTTAAAAATTGAATCGCATAAGAAGGGACATGCACCGCCGCACGATAAACACCCATCAATTCCATTTTCACCAAGACTTTCATCTGATTTACGCGTAAAGTTTACGTGCTCGATGAATTACGGAACACCCAAGTACAGGGCTGGTCAGTTCCTCCACCTCGCCGAGCAGCTTTTTAAAAGCATGCACAACACGCATGGCAGTGCCCTGCGCTTGATCTCCCTTGCACCACTGCATTCAAATGCGCCAGATCGTCGAATCAATTGAGTCGATTTACGAAGTCAGTCGCGTCTCCACATCCCTTTGGGGTTCTAACAGTTATACCCACAGATGGTGGACTATTGTATCCTGATTGGTGCATGGCACCATGGTGTCGCCAATTGAAAGAACAATGTGTTCACAGCAGCCTACCGCAGGTCAATGACTTGTAGTAACAAATGCCGCTTACCCACAACCAGATGTTTCTCGTATACTCCTCTTTAGCAGCCGCCATTGACCGCCAAATCCTGTGAAAGGGTCTCAATGTCTCGCCACCTCAACAGGACATCCATGGTGTATAGCAATTATCGATTCAGTTGTGTGTATCGTATGGCAGTCTTGTGTATTTTGTGTTAATTGAAGCTACATTAGTTTCAGGCTAACGAAGCCCAAGGGTGGATGGTACGCTGCCGGTCCAACATGCTGAGGTACCGAAGTGAAGATGTCTATCATGTCGGAAATTGAGTTTTTAATTGGCGATATGGTAGCTGTGACCGTTGCAGCACTGAATTGTTGTTTGTGTTTTTGCTTAAGGGAATATCTGCTCCACGAGACAGATTTCCGTGGCTGGTCAGCCAAAGAGGCAGCAATGGCCTCCATGTTTGCGCAGGAGTTCTCATTCACAGGAGTTTCGTGTTGACGGCTGCCCATTGCGTGGATCAAAAGTATACACCATTATTAGGGGAGAAGCTTACGCTGATAAGTGGCCTCTACGACTCCAGCGCAGTGCCGCAAGCGCCAGCACAACAGGTATTCCAGAGAATCGAAATTCTATGTTTCCACATATGGTGATGGAGATCTGCAAATTCATTCCTTCGTATTTGAAAGTGATGTCCAGCGCTGCAATGTTACCGCGTTTACCCTATGTTAGTATCCGTCCATTTCTCTGTGGGTCCACCTGGCTCCAGCGACAGCTAGCGGGGCATCAGCGATTGCAACATTCATAGCGCGGCCTGTCAGTCACGTAAATTTCGATGGACTTCTTTGTGCATCATCTCATGCCCATTTTGGGGCATTTCGCGGGCCAATTTTCAAGAATCTTCTTTTTCTACTCCCTGGATCAGGGTTATAGGCCTCCTCAATATTCATGATCCACTATCCGTATGCGTAAACTAGACGTCCAAAATGAGCGGTGCATACTAACATCGGGTAAATGTTGTATTTCCTCCGTCCCAAGTCAATTGTCCTTTGTGAATCGCGCGCCTTACTTCTGCACCATAAAGACCCTCGAAGACTTCTAAATGCAATTTCTGAAGAAGTTGCATACATGAGCTCGAAGAGCAATGTCAGAACATGAAATAAATCAATAAATCAACTAAATCAATTAATCTCATGCTCCAACATCTTTGATCGCGGTCATTTTTCCTTGTCTCAAGTCTGCGCTGCAGACTCCGCGCATTGGAGATCGCACGAATGTCCAATCCCCTTCATTTTCGGACCCGAAGCTATGAAAAGATTATGAAGGTCATCAAGTTCATGAAGTCCATGAAGGCCATTTCAGGTTTAGGTTGTCTAGATTCCTTGAAATGTATATTCCTCATACTTGTACGACCTTCATATCCTCTAAATATAAGTATCGAACAGACCTCGGGAATCAAGAATGGCGAGGATTTGGGGCATCGTCAACACTCCGCTGCGCCTCTTATTGACGGTAGGTGGAGACAGCATGTACGCCTGTGGCTACTCTAGGGTCAGTTCAACACGTCATTTAAAACTTCCTTGGTATCTGCTGTCGACGTATTGATCTTGCTGCACGTCTTGTTGAAGCACGTTTTTTGACGCTTGCTGTGTGTTTTGTTCGGCATTGCTGCCGGCTGGTTCACGCAAATTCGCCCTTCTGTCTCTCCCCCTTTCATAGCTGTTCATGGCTGCTGGGCTGCATTGATCACAACAAGCATTCTTGCATCGTTAATCAACGCCACAAAATGACTTAAATGACATGTTTCTCCTTCACGCCAACTACACGTTGACTGCAATTTAATGTGCAACGACCCGTTCACTTGAGCCCGTCGCTCCTTTCAGGGCTAGAATCAGGTTTGTTACATCGTCAGGCCGATCCAGTTTGTGTTTCAACTGTGTTTTGAAAACGGATTTTCACAGTCACCGCTTGTAGATCATGGGTGGGCGCCAATGGCTTCCTGCTACTATCAAATGCTAGCGGTGAACCGCCACCACAAAGGAACGAACCCACATAGCATAGTTTCTAATTGTGTTCTACCAGAAGGTTATCTGGATAAGGCGAGCATAAGCATACGGGGATTTGAGGCCCAGAAAGAAGTTGATATGGATGTTTTGGATAAGCCCATGATTGCCTTACAGTATGGTGATGAGCATTGGAACCAAGATGAACATCAACGCAAAATTTATGAAAGCGGAAAAATTTGATGACGAATTTGACCAATTTCTGACCGAAATCTTGTCACTGTTGCAATTCTGTTGTATCTTTGCAAGACCAGTTTGGCCGCGAATAGTTGGATTTGCGATGGGTTAAAAACGGCGAAACGTGTCCACAAATAGCACAACAGTCACAGTGACACGTCTACTGAGAGATTTGGTAAACATAACAATTTTCTATAATACTTCTTATGTCCTGAACCAATTGTCCTCTATAAATTTGGCACCGTACTTCTCTACCACAAAGCTTCGATTTTCAATCAAATTGTGCCTATGTTTTGGGAGTATACGGTCAAAATTTTAAGTCGATCTATTAAGTATTGAGAATTTTGTCAGTACTTTGTAGCAAGGGGTCTCAAGCCAGAAAAACACCTGTTTTCAACGAAGTCACCAAAATGGCCATTTTTTGTGATGGTGAGGGGCACGCCTTCCCGGAGGCGAAACAAAGCCACTTGTACAAAACTTTCAACGCTGTTTAGACTGAAGGTTGGGGCACTCCTGGTGAAGAGGCAAGGTAACAAAAAACGAGTTCCAACAAGGTTGATCGCCGAACTTGCCATAGCTTACGGCTGCCATTCGAGGATGATCCGGCAAATCGGAGCTGCCTTCAGGGCCCAGATTTCTGGGTGAAGAGGTTTTGACCTCCATTGCTACTGTCAAGGCAACTGCGGAAGGCATTCCAATGCTGCCAACAAGTTGCGATTGAAGGTGTTGGCGATCTCCCCTGTTAGGCGGCGAACGACTTGGTAATTGGTCGCCAAGACAGATGTGCCAAAATCGACAATTTTTGGGCACTTGAGAGGAATGGGTGCAAGAAGGATAGGCAGGTGGATTAAGCCATGTCTTGCACAAGAGAAGAGATATGCTAGGCTGTGCTGGATTGTTGGCCACATATGAAAAGTTGGCCGGAAGTGGAAATTTTTTGATTCTGCGAACACGATTAACATCGATGAAATTTTCATTGTTCACTTTTAAAGTTGTTCTATGTGACAAAGGATGCACAAAAATGTGTGGATTCTTCCAAAGGATGGGCGTTCTGGTGCTCCAAAGGTACAGAGCAAAGGTTTTATTAAGAAAGCAATGTTCTTACCTGCCATAGGGTGGCCCCACAAATAGCCAAACGAGGCCAAATTCAATGGATTGATTGGGATCTAGCCATGAGGGAGGGTTTTGCGGTGCGTTGAAGCAAGCATAGGGCTGCCGAAGAGGCAGAATTGAAGTTGATTTCAGTGGATGGGGATATTTGGAGAGATATGATGGTAGAAAAAGTTTTCCCGGCCATAAGAGATGCTTATAGATAGTTGAAGAAGCATGTTGTTGTCCAAATTGATGGGGCAAAGCCGCACACAAAATCGTCGATTCAAGCATCGATCAAGGCAGAATGCTCCAAGCAAGGTTACAATATAATTGCGGAGCAATAGCCAAAACAATATCCAGACTTTAATGTCTTAGACCTTGGTTTTTTTCATTCGTTGCAATTTCGTGTATCGCAAATTAAGGAGGAAGGAAATCTGCAGGACGTCGTCAATTCTGTGGCAATGGCCTTCTACGATCACGATCCCAACACACTTGAGCGTGTTTGGTAAGTGCTCTTCCACGTGTTTGATATCACACATTGCCGCGATGGGGGGAATGACTTCCCCGTGCCACATGCCGGGACAGGAAGGGCGCAAATCCAAGGGGATCTCCCATGGACGTGGAATGTGAACGCACATTTTTTGGACAAGGAGAGGCGTAGTTTGGGGGCTGCTCAGAGGGATTGGGACTAAGTGTTTTTTCCTTAAAAACTAGTAGTTAAGGGCTTCGGGACCCAATCTTTCCAATTTCGAACTCCTGTTGTGATTTTGATGTCATTCTTGTAATGCAATTGATCTCTCAAATAGAGAGCACTTAATTCGAGATGGAAAAATTCAGAAAAATTGTAACCAAAGCCTATTTAAATGAGGTTCCCCATTGAAAACAAGTTGAAACATAATGGATAAGGCATAGGCAGAAAGTGTGAAATTGAGGAGGCGGATTGAGATAGATATGGATAACTTTCATAAGGCGCTGAAAGCCGCAATGCATATAGATGACAACAAAATATGGATATAAATCAACCTGAAATTAATCCGTAAATCCAAACTTGGCGATAGATTGGCTCATTGAATCGATTTTGGAAAGTGGAACGAGAGTTGGCATCGCAACGCCCTGCAGCATAATAGAGGAACGGAAATTGTAAGGCTATGGATAACAAACAAGCCTCACAAGTGAAACACTCATTGCCCTTGCATAGCTCTAGTGCCACAGCGATTGCACTAGGTGCCTCTGATACGTGCTGCAAATAGGTGGTATCTCTTACAGATGCGTCACTCGCACCTTGGACAGGTGTTGGATCCCAAGCATGGGGAGTGCTTGCACCGTGATCTCAGGATCGATTCACAAGCCAGTGGGGCTGTGCTGGCTTTGTTCGCTTTCCAGCATTTGCATCGATTCATGAACAAGCATACACCAGCTTCTGCACTTCTGTATGTTCGTTTTTATCTATGCCACAATTTTTTTGTTGTAATCAACTGTTTGCATTCTTGTACTAGATTGCACTCGAGAAAATTCTAGTTCCATGAATTTTAACAGCTGATGGCATATAAAAGAAAGTTGCAAATTGCGCAGATTTGTAAACTCCCTTTTGCACGGAATTGCATACGCAGGAATTGCAGGTGGCAGAAGTTATCATGCACCCGGAATGGGCGTGCTGCGATTTCCGGAACGGCTATGAAATTGCGTTGGTCAGGCTATCCCATCGAGTGACGAAGGATTTTCTTCTCAACATTCCAATAAGAAACCTTCATCCCAAGCTTCTTCGCAATGTATACAGTGTGTACTGGGGTTGTGTGCATGAAAAACGACACGAAATATCAGAGAGCCTGCAGCTTACTGATCTCGAATGAAGGTTGGCTACGAGTGTCCAGTGCTAGGCCATTGGCAAGATCACATGGCTTGTGGATTTCACAAGCATGGTGATGGTTGTACAGGTGAGGCACGTTTCTGAGCACCTTCTTTTGTGACTTTCGCACCAGCAAAAAAAATACCAAATTATACTTTTCCGAACACACATAAAACACATGTCATCAAAGTTCTGCAGGCAAAGAACACAAAAACAAACCCAAACCCGTAAACTCTGAACACGATTGAACACGTGTTATTTGGACCTTTTTATCCTAGTGTCGAATGGTGTTTCAACATTTTTTTCAATTGCATTCTGGGCCGGGTTTGCACATGCAGCTAAGCAATTCAGCATTTCTGTTATGTTTTTTGGCAGGGGATGGAGGTGGTCCTATTTTCCTTGCAAATACTGATGGTGGCGATGTGGATTTTGGGAAGCCGAAATTCGACCTCTTGGTTGCTGTAACATCGCATCTCGGGCTCTGCAATGTCATCAATGGATCTGGCATATACACAATGGTGACCCCATTTTTGGGGTGGATCAACGAAACTATGTCAGAGAAGGCAAGTTTCATGCCCATCCTTTAGGGCCAGAAATAGGTATTCATGTGTTATATTTTTGTGTGGGATTTATAAGCAGCTTGACAGCAAATGTTTTTCTTATCTTTGGATTTCTGAAAATTTTGTGGTGTTAGTGCCTATAAATTCGTCAAATTAATGGTATATTTAATAAGTTGCAAACTAGCGGTGTGCCTTTCTTCCCATTTCAAGGTACCCATAGCCATAATTTACGTGGTTACACCTTTTCAAAGCCTTGCAAATTAACATGCGCAAAGACGCTCTTTGGCTCAATATGAATGCAGTTCGTGTCGACGCCGCAAACGCAGATGCTTGTACCCGCAGATTCTCTTTAGAGTTGCAAAGCATCTTCAGCGCCAAAGCACCAAAATATACCCCTCTCCCAGGGACGTTCCAGCTTCATCTATTTCTGTGAAAGAGTAAGATACGCTTACCATATCTCGCCCAACGCCCCGGCAAAGTGCAACACCTTGCGCCATGTGGCGAGAGCGGTGGACAACCATTATGTTGCCAATTGTTTTCGTAACGTCTGAACATTCTGCGGATAGCTCTCAATATGTCGCGTGAAATACGCAGTACAGTTTTTTGCTCCTGAAAGAGTGAAAATTTCATATAATTATATGGAACACCGTTGATTAAAAATTCCAGGCATCTTGCGCAAACCTGTGAATATTCAAGAATATGATCGAATTCTGACACGGTTGCCTTTCAAGTACGCCCAACACGGCCCAAAATATTCAAAGCAGTGAAACGGCTGGAATTGTGGAGCCGGGTAAGCATGCTGCCCAAGGAACAATCGGATTGGCTTCCAAGCACTTATAGGACATTAGAAGCTTTCTAGCCACCTGCTTCTGTTGTTGCTGCTGCTTTGGTCAGCGCTGAGGAGCACCGAATCCCAGACAGGTGTCCCTGAGCCTCAAGAGTCTCAAAGCTGGTTTGATGTGGAAGGGGCTTCCCATCAATTGGTCACGCAGATTGCCATCCTCTGTCCTCTCAGGCCTCAAGTAAACAAGGCGGATCAGAAGGGAAAGGGTATGTCCTGCTGAAATTCTGATGGCAGCTATGTTGTTTATATTGGTAAGCCTTTAGGTTCGAAAGTTGGGGTAGAGGGAGGAAGCCCCCCCACCCCCACCCCCCCCACCCCCCACCCCCCATCCGATGCATCGGTGACATCAGTGTTACTGTTCTCATTATAATTGCATACACGGCGTCTAATTACCAGGTAGTGTTTCGCTTTTTCAAGCAGACTGCTTAGGACATACAAGCCCTTTCAGCGAAGAAAATAGGAAATGATGGGGTACCAAAAGGACCTTGATTCAGAGCGTTGCACCAACGACATCATTTTGGCAACGGGCACAGAACAAGAAACTCATAAAACCAACCAGGTTGGCCCTGGTTCAAAGGCATGGCCCAATAGGAACAGAAAGCAATTTGAAATATCCCAGAACCTCATGTAGAAGCCCATACTTGGCATTTACGGAATAAGGACAGACTGTATTGACATTCGCCTGTTGAGCAAACATGAAAATATGTAATACATGCGCAAATACCAGCCAGTGTACAGAGGCTGTGCTGCCTGGTCAATCAGTGACCGACTGTCCCCTTCGCTTGCCATGGTACACAAGGGCGTGTCCAGGCCGTCCGCCAAGCACTTTGCAGACGCAAGAGAATTGCACACCACCTGTGCGTGCTGCGGTCCTGTAGTGAACGGCAGGGCGCCACGCCGGTGTTGTCATCTTGCCAGCATCAGCCGCGTGGCATCATGCATGGGCGAAGTTCCCATGTGGTCAGAGAGGTTCTGGCGCGCTGTCAGGGGCGCGTCAGAAGAAACGCCAAATCAACAGGTTTGCCAAGCCGGGAGCCTGCTCACCACAGAGGACAAATATGTGCGCAAACAGACGGTCATGGGTGGCGGCAGCTCGGCGCCAGCTGCCAAACACCGACAAGCCGTCGACACAGTGACGGGCACCACTTCAAGCCCCACCGCGGACGCCCAATCTTTGTTCCCCATGCCGAGGGCGAAGTTGATGCTGTGTTTCTGGTGGTCGGGGGGGCGGAGGACTGATCGTTGTATGCGATTTCATCACGTAACCTGGGTGTTAATGGGAAATGCTGATTTCCCGTTAATGTATCGGCATTTATATATATCAGCATCATTTATCGTCATTTATCATCATTTATATGATATCAGCATTTCCGAAATGCTGATTTCCCCCTAATGTGCGGTTTAAAAAAATTTTCGGGCCTTGCTTGGCTGGGATTAGATAACTACAGCCCCACCGACCCACACCCTTGTTTTGGGAGGGTCCTCGTCGAGTTTCGTGCATGGACTATTCTGGAGCAGTGGATTCGAGTGGGTGTGGAGCCGGCCCATGTACAATCCCCATTGTAATCATGTCTTTGAACGGAGAACCTTGTGTGCCAATGGAACCAGCGAGCTGAGGCGATTGAGGGAGGACCCGCAGGTCCGAGGCCATGGCTGAACACCAAAAACATTCGTTCATTACACGAAATCTCGGTACAAGAGAAATTTTGAAATGGGGCCCCAACATCCAATCCAACTAATCACCCAGAAAAGCCATCTACGAATACAAAGTCCTCAACCGCTGGGTCCACCCCCTGCGCCACGTGCGCCGCCCACCGGGCCCAGTGGCCCGGCGGCCAGCCCTGACTGGTCGCGTGGCCACCGGACGATCAGGTGCAGCGGTCCCGGGTGAGTCCCTAACGCGGACGCGAGAAAGAAGAAGCGTGGGCTCGCATGACCGACACAACCTAGAAAAAACAGACCCCACCCCCACCCCACCACACACACACTCGGCGATGAGTAAGGATCATATCCAGTCAAGGGTGCCCGGGGGAAACGCGGCGACCGTGATACGGGCGCGACCGCCGACAGCCCTGAAACAGCCTTGGGGAGGGGAGCCGCGCCGTGCCGATCGAATCCCGCGAGGAAGGCGTGGTCGGAAGTGGGAGGGCGCTGACGTGCGGGGGGGAGCAGATGGCGCGAGGGCCAAATGGCAAGCTCCGCGGGGCCGCCTTCATTTGGATGAACCGGAGGAGCTGGCGGTGGAGAGTTCCTCTGCCAAGGCGTCTTGGGGCGCTTGGCGTATGGCCTGGCCCTTTGCCAGTGAGAACAGGGGAGGCGGGCCTAGGATGGGGCGGCCGGAGGGGATGGGGGGGCGGTCATGGCGGTGTTCGACCAATAGCGGCCCCGGCGGGCGGGCACAAGCGCGTGGGCGTGTGGGGGCCGGGGTAGCCCGTCGGGGGGGACAGCCTACGTAGGCGCCCATGGCGATTCGTTTTTAATCTCGGCGAGTGGGGGGCGTGGCAAGGGCGGCCCGTGGGCGATGTGCCATGCGATCCGGATCATCTGGGCGACAGGAGTCCATGGGGCGGTCGGAAAATAAGCAGGCCGGCCGACACAGGACCGGGGGGACAAGCCCTCGTTGAAGGGTTCCATGAGCAGGCGCCAGGAGGCACAGAGATGCGTAGGCCTCCGCGGCGCCGACCGAAAGTCGCCGTGGCTCACCGACTTGGTCAATGGCGCACCGATCAGCGCAGATCAAGCACTTGGCGGCGAACTTACAGGCCTCGGAGGCAAACGACACTTGCGATGCAATTCCTTTCAACGGTTTACATCTGAGTCCGAGTCCAGCCCGGCAATGACTGCCCCTTTCCATGCATGAACAGGACCTCGGTGGGCAAAATTGACCAGGTGTTGCGCTCCAAACATGTGCGCTTCTTCGACCGCCGCCAGCGAGGCGGTGATGAATGTCTGGGAGTCGCGCTCAGAAGGGTCTCTGAGCAACGCCTTGCTGGTCGGTAACGGGATCGCTGGGATCACATCGCCCCCGTGCGTGTGCAGCGCCGGCCCTTTTCTCACCCTTTCCTTTCGTGTGACCCATTCTTGTTCTCCTTATAAAAAGTCTTTCTCCCACGAACCCACACTCCATTCGGGTGACCACACCCCCTTGTAGGCAACTTCTGGCACCGCCAACGCAATGGGAGACCCTACTGATTACCCAACAACATTTACGCTTGTCCCCCTCCTCATTTCCTAACCCAAAACCCCCACACTCCAGGACCGAGCGTTGGACTCCCAAAATATATGAAAATTGACCAGCATCGGCACAGTTTTGGAATCTTGAGGAGTCTGTCTCCATCCAACCCAACCCAAACTATTGTCCCCTCCCTACAAACAAGAGTAAAGATTCATTAGAAAAAACTGTACTGGGAAATCTGGGGGAAGAATCCTACTCGGAATGTTGTCGCAGGCACATTAAATACCTTACAATACATAGGACACAATGAAAGCAGATTGCATTTTCGTACTCTGCCACAACCACAGATAATTAACAATAGTCGCCCAGATGGAACTTCATTTGGGATACAATCTGTTCGTGCAATGCAGTGACAACTTGTTCAGCAATTGATAATATTGTTAACGGTTATGTAGGTATCCAAGGCGCTCAATTCTGCAAATATGCAGCAAATTCTCAAGGTGGGTTTTTGTCGACGTTCAAGTGACAAAATTAGTCCAGGAAGTGAATAGCTTTACTTTTACAAGAGTTTCAAACATAGTCCAGTCGTGCAGCATAGTTGGCCAACAACTTCCAGTAAACGAGATGTCATGGAGCGCAAAAGGTGCATGATCCATGTCAAGGACATCTTTTCATTGTGAATAATTGTGGGTGTTTCGCGAGTTTTCAGCCAAAGCATAAGTTCAGTTGTATGTCCAGCGTTACTGAGGAATCATTTCAGAAATGCTGATTGTAACTTGGAGTCATTGGTGGCAAGTTATTGTAGAATTATAATCTCTTACGACCCTTCAACTCGCGCACATAAAAGAGTACACAAATGCCATTGTATTTGCTGTTACAGGTGGAACTGTCTGTCCCTTGTATGGGATACAAGAGCACGTATTGGGGATGGAAAATTTTGGGTAGTGTCGATTGCCTAAACTCGAAATTCTACTGTTTTCCAGGAGCTGATGCATGTACACTTGCTGTGGATCTTTTGTGGATTTTTCGCCGTCCACCTTCTGTCTGTTTGGTGCGAGAGAGCTGCGGTGAGAGGAGATCGATTGCTGGCCAAACCTGGACACATGTGTCTGCCTTGGCAGCATGCAGAATTTGAAGAACTGCTGCTGCGTGGTTTTGATGCATGGCACAGCCTATCACCCCTTTGCGCATGCGCAATTTGCTGCAACCAATCGTTTACTGTCAGCAGCGCCTTGGCGAATGTCTGAAAATTTTCTCCGACTTGAATTTGTGAATTTGCAGGCTCGCGCGCATGTCATGGGACTGGCATTGTCTGCATACTGCATTGCTGCTTTGTGTTTTGCAATTTGGGGCCTACATGTGAAAGAGAGAATCAACGAGGAGGTGAGATATTCTTCAGTGGTGTTGAAAGTACATCCAGTAGAAAATGTTTGAATATTTTGCAATTTAACTTATTCTCCTGTGCACGCTGGGAAATCTATTTGTCTGCTTTGCCCTTCTGCATGGCGGTTAAGTTGCAAATCATGTTGCGATGCTGCATTCACAATTGGCTTGAGAAACCCAAAACGAATCTCCGCGTGGATTTCTTATGGGGCGAATACAGCGGCGACGGGACTGATCAAGCGCATGTGCTGTTGCAACCAATGCTCAAATGGTACAGTCTACCATCATGCAGAACTTTCGCGCAGACTGTAGAACTCACAAATTCAAACTAATGTAGCTGCATTTGCTATGGCTATATCTCCGAATCACATTGAATACATCTGCAAGACAACTGCATTTCCAATTTTAGACGTTTTCGTTTGTAATTGTGTGAAAATAGCCAAGCCATCGTCAAATTTTTTATCAAGCAAAACGAACGCATTTCTTACTACGTTTTTTACTATTTTACCATGCTGCAGTGTTCCTATTATTTTCTGCCCTTTTTTCAAATGTGCAGCATTTTCACAAATATGAATTTTTAAAGATATGTATTTCTAGCAATGTTTTCCACCACATTCGTTTCTCAGTGATCCGCAAACTTTTGTGGAAGATGTTTTGCTAAGCATATGGTACAGCTAAATGTCTAAAAGTACAAAGACTTGAAACGGATTTCCTTAAAAGCACTTGTGCCAAGGTTCACAGTTTCTCTAACGTAAACCTAGTACAAATTGCCGAAACAATCCAGAACTCAGTGGAAATCGGCCATTAGACCTTGTCGCAGTGGCATAAACAGGATGTTGATAACAGTCTTGGGCTGATTATCGGCGCTCCTTCGGGTGTCAGTCCACCATCACTGGCATTGACGCAGTGATTTCTGGCCACCATGTCGACCCGTTGGCTCGGTTGGCTCATCGGCGGCGATTGGCACTTGTCAGCACTGGCCACTGCTAGGAGCGCTTTGGGGAGGATTGGCCTCCGGCGTCGCCAACGCCATTAGCGCGTTGCGCCATCATCGGATGTATTGGTCCCAGCATTGCAATGACAGCGGGGACTGGTGTTGGGGGAACCAACTCGCTCCCTTTCTCAAGGCAAAATAAAATAGGGCCACGAGATCTTTTGCCTTTTCTTTTTTGTTTTTTCGGGCGGGGACGGGGGGTAATTAAAAACGATGGCTGCTATATTGCAAATTGGGGTGATTCGGACATAAACTGACACGAAGGGATGTGAAATAGGCGTAACTGTGTATATAAAACTGAAGACATGTATGTGGAAATGCATTTTTTAAGACGAGAGTCATGCTTGCCACAAGCAAACAGCGCGATTTCGTTTTATATGCTTGCGATCGCCCGTACAATTTATGGGTGATCCAAAAGGGCAGACACAACATGTATATAAGCTCTGGTGTACCTTTTTCCTGATCTACAAGTCAGATGACCATCGCAATGAAAGGGCTCTTCCATCTGCAAATTCAATTGCGAATGGATGGCCGTGGTAAACGCATTCGTTGGTCTGTGAATGATTTAGTTTCTTCAGTGACTCGCTTCCTTTTTTCATCCGTTTCCAGTGTTGTAACGATATTTCATGCATGTGTGTAGGTGTTCACCCGCAACGTTGTCATTCACACTGTGAAATTTGTGAATGCGCGTCTTGCTGATATTGAAAAGCTACTACTGGGGCGCTCTAATTTCATCAACGCATTTGAGGAGATCATGCAGGACAAACTCGGATTAAGGCGAGAAGTGGCCAATGTGGTGGTGACCGATATAGGAGCATAGAAGTTTCTTACAAGGTGACAATAGTTTTTTCCATTAAAAAAGTGTTGGATATCCTGTGTACATGTCCATGATATGGCCCCCATATCCCAGGATATCGCCATGTCCTTGTCTATTTCCTTGCTATATCTCGCGATATGGGCGCCCATATCGTATGTGATATCCAGGATATGGAACCCCCATATTATGTTGCATCCATATCCAGCATGTGGACATTTTGCTGATGCTGTTTCCAAGGCACGATTTACAGGGTACAACCCATGGATAGCCCGTCATGGCCGTGTGTCGCTCACCACCGTATGTAACCGGTATTCCAATAGTATTCCTTGTTTGCTGGGTCATTTCGAGATCGCTGAATGCCTGCCGCATACCCATATGATCTTCTAGCAGCCTGAAATGCGTAGAATCAAGGGAGTCAATTCGAGGAGTGCGAAGCGAGTCTCATACAGCAGGATCTTCGACTCTTGCGCATTTTGAATTCCGGATCTGTATTTTAGCTTGCATTGTTTTGAAAACGTCAACTTATCGTTTTTGTGCTCTGCATATTTATAGAAAGAATTGCATATCGTAGGATGTGAGATCGTCGATTTTATAGGCCACCATATCCTGAATATCGAACAAGACATGGTAGTATACGTTTATCTTGGATGTAGGCTGTCTACATCCTTGTGTATGAATATGTACATGCGTATGTATGTACAGGATGTACAGCTTCTGCGACGTTGATAATAACATGCAGCCTGCCTCTCATGTTGCTGCAGAATGACGTGAATTTCCTTGGGAAAACTCCGCGTGCTGGTACATAACCAGTATATGGCCGTCACCTGGACATGTGATTCCTACATTGAGTGCCGACATCGAGGATGAAAATCAAGTCCCGCATATGGCAGCTCATACTTTGGATATGTCCATACCCTGCTCCCTATTATGGATGCCGGAATCTTACCAAAGTTGGTGACATATCAAAACCCGAGAAAGACTGCAACAAAATTAACACCGTACGTACCTTGTACCAGTGTTGAAACAGAGGACCCACTAAAGCAGGCTTGCTATTTACGCCACAAAAAATGATTGTATTGTATTACGTTTTTGCACGTAAACAGGCGTGAAAATGCGTAAGTATACCGCATATACAGCCTCGTGTACATAAGCGCAGCACATACAGATTTAAGGAGTCCGGGGAATGGCAGCCAGACGCGTGGAATGGCCGAAAATGAACTTTTGTGCGACGACGTCGTTGACCTTTCGGAAGACGAGGTGGATTATAGGGGGGCGGAGGACTGATCGCTGTACGTGACTTTCATCGCGCACCGCAAAAGCATAAATACGCGCATAAAATAGCCCTTTGAAGTTTTGCAACTTTACGCACACATATGTAAGCGTTAACGTAGATAACCAATCTGCCCTAAAATAAATTAAGCCATGAAGAAAAGTTGCATACTCTGGATAAAAATATCCAGAATATAGCCATATTCCAGAATACAGACGGTCATATCCCGGTCTATGGCCTCCATTTCCCAAGATGTGGTCTCACTATCCTGTGTATTCACTCATATCCAGAGCATATTCATACACAAGATACGCATGCCAGGGATACGCGTACCATAATCGATATCCAGAATACGCAGACCTCCCATATATTAGCTCACAACCAGGATATGTGCCATGTCAGCGACGAAGATGCACTAGGAAAAAACAAGCCAGATGACACAGTTCTCACACGGTCTGCTCAAAATCCAGCTCTGTGCTTTCGGCAAATGTGGTCCCAATGCCACACATTCATTATACACATTGACGCAGTTTCGACTGTATACCCTGGGAAACTGTGTAGTTTACACAGCTTCTCAGGGTACGTGGTTGAAATTGTGTTGAAACTGTGTCAATGTGTATACTAAATGCGTGATTTTGGGACCATCTTTGGCAAAAGCGCACAGTTGAATTTTGAGCAGACCGTGTCAGAACTGTGTCATCTAGCATGTTTGTTCCTAGTGATATGGACGATGATACAGGATTTTCGATATAATGTTGGTAAGAAGCCCATATAGTAGACATCGAATATATATGGGTACCACATTCCAGACAGGTATTGCTTTTTGCCCTTACGTCCCCATTTTCTCTTTCTGTTTTGGGGTTAAAAATGCGAACAGAAAATAAAATTTTTGTGGTGATAACTGTGCATTTTTTTGGTGCGTTGACAATCCTGGTTCCACGGTGCAGTTGAAAACAATGATCAGACCACAAACCCCCTCGAGCACCTGCAACACATCCACCTTGCTCTCAGCAAGGGCAACGACGTTGTCGAACAAATATTCGTCCTCTACCCATTCCAGCACGTCAGTTGCAGCTGCGCGGACTCTTATGTACTGGACATATATACACTAGGCCCATTCGCAGATTGACTCGGTTTTCCACGCGAAAATGTAAAATTACGCATAAGTATTTTTACACATAAAAATTGTCAATGATCACTATTTACGTTGTACACAATAAGGCTATACCTTGTATACATCTTCAGGATATGGTCACACTCTGGATATGAATGATTCATACACAATATGTTGGTGCTGATATCGTGGTATATGCCGTCCATATGCTGCCTCAAACGGTATCCTGGATATGTATATCCAGGACATGTAAATTCTTCCAAAGTAAAGTAGATTGGCATTGAAGATAATGGATGTTATTCTGAAAAATAAACCTAAGAACTAGCAAAACGACAAACATGAAGTAAGTCGAGCACGAATTCTCATGCACAAACGTCACCCAAAGAGAATTTCCAGCATGTCAGCTTTTGAAATTTCATGTTGACAATTTGCTTATTGGGATTTTATTCATAAATACTTCCTCTATCTCAAATCATTTGTCGTCTGTCTGAAAGACAAAATTCTTTATGGCCCCAAAATTACAAAGCAAGGTCAGAACCGAAAATATTGGGTCCCATAACGCTTAACTACCAATTTTTAAGAAACACTTTTCAGCCCTACCCCCTTTGAAGTGCACCCAAAGAACCTCTTGCCAGGTCCAAAAATGTGCATTCACATTTCACGTCCATGAAAGATCTCCGTGCATCTGAGCTGCTCCTATCCATGCATGGGGCAAGGCATAGTCATTGCTGCCATCACAGCAAAACACAATATCCATCACGTGGAAAAGATCTCGCCAAACATCCTCAAGCGTGTTTGAATTTTAAGCACAAAACGCTGTTGTCACAGTCTGTGACAACGGCGTGCTGAGAGCTGACAATCTCTTGGAAATCTCCACCACCCGTGATCTTTGATGCACGGAACTGCAACGAGTGAAAAAGAAAACCAAGGTCCAAAATGTTGAAGTCCGGACTATGGGCTGGCTACCGCTTCAAAGTAATGTTGCTTGAAGCATTCTGCCTCAATTGATGCTTGAATCAGTGATTTATTATGCAGCTTGGCTCCATCCACTTGGATAACAATGCGCGCTTTCAAGTGCTCATGAGTAGTTTTGATAGCAGCGAAGATTTTTTCCACCATAAGACCCTTCTGCATATTCCCATCAACTGAAACTAGCTTCAATTCTGCCTTACCTATAGCCTGATTCTTTCTAGATCAAACCGCAACGCCCTCCTTTACAAAGGTTCATATTCCAACAAGCCCACTGAAGTAGGACCCGTTTGGCTGCCTATGGGGCCACCCTACGACGGCTAGAAGCATAGGTTTCTTTACAAAAGTATTGCTTTGTGCCTTTGGAGCACCTACACGCCTATTCTCTAGCAGCACTCAAACTTTTTGTGGCATCTTTCATTACATAGAACCACTTCTCATCAATTTGATGTGGATAATGTTTGCAAAATCCACAAATGGCCACTTGCATCTAGCTTCGTGCGTGTGCTCTACAATCCATCGCAACCTTGCAACTATCTGCTCTCAAGAGAGACAAGATCTTATCCATCCAATGGTTCTTCTTGCCCACAAGCCTTTCATATTCCGAAAACATGTCAATTTTGCCCTTCGTTTCCTCAAGGCCATTGTCTAGATTGTCCAGCTCCTAGCGGGCCTGATGCTCAACACCTTCTCTTGCACCTCTTTGTAAGTCTTGATGGGCCTCCCGGAATTGGCCCGATGATGGCAATGGAGATCCAAAGCGCCTGTCCCCAGAGATCTGGGCCCCAAATGCTCTTTCGATCTATTAAACTATTCTTGCACTGAAGCCATACGCCACAACGAGTTCATCGATCAGGCCTTTTCGAGCCCGTTTTTTTTGTCGCCCGGCCTCTTTTCTCTTCTGGCTGTTGTGCTTATTGCAGGTGCAAGTCTTCAAATATTGTAGAAAGAACAGCAAAGTTCAGTGCAATGAATTTCCACAATTGCAGCCACGAATAGTCACCTCTCAAATCATATTCTCCATGCTCTGAAATGAAATTAGGCCCAACAAGAGCTCATAATGTCCATCCATCCCAGCAGGTTGCCTCCCCATTTCAAGCGATTCTCATTCTGTGTCGATTTGCACACCACCGCTTCTCTCACTTACCTCTGCAGCACTTCCAATTGGCGTTCGGTTGATCGACGACCAAACAGCCTCCTTACCCATCGATCCAAACAAGGAAAAACTCTGAGGCGTGCTGCCATCAAGCATGCAGTAAGTAATGCTGAAGCTCCGGCGCTCTGCAAAGCTTGTTACATTTGAAAGTATCGTGGTTGCCTGCAACACAAAAGCACTCTGCAACCAGAGTTCTCTTCTCAAGCTAAATTCTGTGAGCTCTGGAAAGACTTTGGGAGTGGATATCCGCCCATGGACAGACACTGGCCAGTGTCTATGTCGATGCTGGCACCGGTTTACGCGGCGACGAAAATATGGGAGAAATACTGGGTAAAGTACATTAGGCCCCTTCCAAGTTGCCCAGAACTTGTTGTTTCCACGAAGAGTGTTCGTAACAAGGAGCTTCATCCTTGCCTTACTGCTGTTAACTATCTCGTTTGTTGGACTATTTCAGGTCGTACTACGGAGCAACGTAGGCAAGGAAGACATTCAAGAGTTCTGGGATGCTGCTTCTGCAGACGTTTCTAGTCTGTTCAAAGATGAGCCAATGTTCAGCCAGTACCAAGTTGAACATGTTCAAACGCCCCGCTTTTTGGAAAACGTGGAATTGAGCGCAGCTCTACATGGAGATCTATTGACAGCGGAGGGGTCGTCGATCTTCCTTGACGTGGTGAGTTTTTAGTATTGGACGCACCTTCACATCCTGGGAACACGAAATGCCTTTGAGCCTTTTGGTCAGTTTGCAGCCATTGCCTGTGTTTCTGCGCCACTGCATGCATCTCACCAAGAAATCTCATATCCTAAAGACGGAATAGATTTTTGGGGAGGTAGGGCAACTCCTTGATGTCAAACCCTACTGCACTTTGAGAGTTGCAAGGGAGTTCCCATGCACCAGTCAAATGTGATTCGTAGCGGATAAGCACCCACCTGTCAGAGTCAACCACCATCTGATCTGCCATCTTTCCTTGAAGGAAACAGCAGCCTTGCTTTCACCAACAATCAGGGCATGGATCACGGCATGGAAGCGGGGGGGGACAGGCGTTCTTGTGAACTCGCGGAGTCTATTGCTCCGTGGAGATCTCGGGCACACACCAACTCAGCCACCTCTGCCCGTCCCACGAGTCGTGGGCCATGACCGTCATAACATCTGCCACACGCTCTCGAGAGACACCACAAAACCTACGGGTTCATGGCCGTCGGGGCAAACGAATTCCAGGAACTTATCAGCCATCTTTTCTTCAGAAGCTTGGCAAGGTCCTCGTAATACTGGCTGATGTTGTTCTTCAAATTCCAGCGTTAAGCCTGAAAATACATTGCGGCTGTCAACAAAGACCCAGGGCACAGCAAATGATAGCGAAGCCCAGTCCCGTTCCCCGTGTCGAGCTGCTGCGACAAGGCTGTCAATTGAGAACATTCTCATAGCGCGTCCTCTTCTACCTCGCCTTGTGGTTTCGCGGTTTCAAACCAGTAGACTCTTGAGTTCAGGGGATGTTGACAGGGACACAAAGAATCGCTCCCAATTCTCCCAAATCAGTTACCCAATTTACTTCCCACAGATGTGACGAACAACCAATGCCTGCGCTTGAAAAGAAATGCACAAGTCTGAGATCCATTTCTTCTGAAATGGCGTTTGGCTCTGATGGGCATTTTTCAGACCATCTTTGGAAGATTCCGCCTTGACCCTCGCTGGAATCGAGGGCCCTAATGCCACTTCGGCGCTGCCTATGAGTGCCTCCACATTTTTTTTTGTGTTCATGCCCTTGACTCTGCCCTTAGCATGTTTCCGAGCAAGCACATTGGAAAGTTTTGCATATCCTGGATATATAATAGAAATTGAAGTTAATACAGTCTGGCTATCAGAAATGATACGGGCTCTCTATATCTTGGGACTTGGCAAAGATATGGGCGCGGATACGACAGCATCCCAGAATACGGAATGACACATAGTGGAGTATGTTCATATACTGGATTCGTATATTCCGCATATGCAGCTTTCTCCCGATCGAGATGCGTTGCGCAGCCAAGGAACCATAATTCTAACCTGCTGCCACGTTGTTTTATATAAGTCGCCAAATGTAATGCCAATACCAATGTTGGAAATTCCGAAATTGCCTGCCTCCAAAAGGCGTTCCTTGGATGTGGAACATGACAGGGAAGCCCCACGTGCTTGACATCAAATATGATGTGATCGCCAACTACCGGGATATGGCGAGCATGCCGGCGAGGATATATCTATATCCCTAGGATACGGGCATATTCTGGATATGTGCATGCAAAATATGGAACTATTTACAGAGTTAAATCCCACAGAATGCGACAAAATCCCACAAATGTCACAAAATATCCAGATCGGGCAACTTGGCGCATTTGGAGCTCGTCCTTGTGAGGGTTTTACAAGCCTCTTGGTGTTGCTTGTGTGATGGTGGTAGACGTTGAAACCCACCGACGTGCGTACATTGGCTTACGCTATTGTTCCCACTTCGGTGTTTCTTCGCCGACCGAACTATATTATATGGGGCGCTCGCCGTTCAGGCCTGTTAGAGACTGCTTTGCCGCTATCTGCCTCATTTCAATGAGTACCCTGACCTTCGAGCAGAGCAGTATTGCGATTTTTGGACGTGCGACAAGGACACACCGGCTTGAAGCGCCCACTTTCAGAATCACGATTATTGGGCAGTTGCGAAACCCGTGGAACCTGGTGATTTTATGGCCCGAGTCGAGTGGAACCAGCGCGCTGCCAAAATTTTAACACTTGCAATTTAGGTTTTGGTTGGTTGGTGCCAATTTCTTGTAGCTGCAAGTGTGTGTAACCTCTTATAAGCTGCTTAAGATTTAACGCAAAGTTTATGGTGTGAGTTTATAGGAAGAATTTTGTGGGACGGAGGAAGTACTGTATGAGCACAATATTCCCGATATTCATATCCAGGATATGGTGACGCACCGGACATGGACGCTCGATATCCAGGGCACATTCGCAAATTCGGTAGACATTGATGAAATGTTGACGGGGTTTGATGCAAGGGGTCATTGAAACAATGATCATCAACATCGATGAATGCACTTGCAATGGGCCCTTGGTTCAGCGCTAACCTTCAGAGCTCGTGTCTGCAGAGTGGCGTTGATGCAAGGGCCTTTCAAGGCAGAATTCCGGATGCATGGGCGTCCATATCCTATGACTCTGCATGGATGCAGTCGGAGACGTGAACACATCCCAGGATGTGGGAAACCATATCCAGTGATATGTAGGATATGTCCTTGTATGTGGCCGCAGTTATCCTCGGATATGCCCGCCCCTATCCTGGCATATTGCCATATATTATACGTAGTACTTCCAACCTAAATTAGCTGCCCTCTATTTACTGAAAATATGGAGCCCCAGCGGCTACGATATTGACAAAAGAAAGTCATTCCCCGGTGGACTTGTGGCGGCTATCGCTTGGGCAAATTGTTGCAACTAGGGGCTCGTCGTGGAAGCCTAATAGACGCACATGCCCGTAGCACACAGTGGAGAATAGGCGAGCATACAACCGAATATGCATCAATTAGAAGTATAGTTCCGGTATCAAATACGCTACCCATGGTGGTACTTCTATGAGTACTATGATGCCAACTTGTCAGTGTCCCTTCCGAGTTGAACCAGCCCTGCCCATCCTCTGCCCATCCATTCCAGCTTTCATTGGATCAATAAGAGCGCTGGAATCCAAAGTTCCATGACCCTACGAGGAATCGTATTGCCAGCAAGCCCAGAATCCTTGCGCCGATCCAAGCCCCTTGGGGGCACAATCATCCAGCCGTACCGCCCTTTCCTTTTGCTTAATCCCGCTCTGAGGTGCTCTCCACCTCCTATGTCGAGTAGCTCTCAAACAGGAAGTGCTCCTTCGTCCTGTGGATACTTCGCATTGGGCCAGAAGAGCGCTCGTATTGATTCGACGACCTCCATAAGGAAGTGGCTGCGACTCCTCGAACGTGGAAGCGCCAACATCCTTAAAATGGTCCCTCACTACACCAGCGAGCGGTTCTGTCATCCTGATGTGCCCGTCACGTTCCACCGGCTGTCACCTTCCATACTATGAAAGATCCCAATTGTCATGCAATGGGCGCGTGGATGAAGCCGCGTACCTCCCGACTATGATCACTTTGTGTTGTCCTTGATGCGGTCATCTTCTCATGGAGGTGGTTCCCACGGCCCGGAGCTTCCAAGTAAGGGAGGAGCATAAGCAGTGTCTACATTCAGGATGAGATAGGGAGAGAACTGGCACACTGGGCTTAAGGATCGGTGGTGTTTAACTGGCCCAATTCTTTTTTTGCCATGCACATATCAGATTAGTACTAAATGTCAATTGTTCGCATAAGGGACATCGATGTCTGCGGGGCCAAACTATTTTTACCTCGACAATGGACATTCGGAACACTCCACACCATATGAATCAAGGACTCCCAAATGAAATTCAAAGCCTCAAAATTGCCCAGGATTGGTAAAATGTGCAATCTGATTCAGTGTTCACTGTAGATACGCATGGTTCCGGGTCGCTCCCATCCCAGGTGTGCCAAAGCAAAGTTGTTGCTGCCATCACAATGAAGGGCGGTATTTCTCACATGGAATGGGATTTGCCAAACACCCTCAACTATACTTGGATCCCCATCGCAGGACACTCCTCAAGCCCAATGGTATCGTTGATCTCCGATGCGTGGACCTGCCATGATCGGAAAAGACCCAGATCGAAGATGTTAAAACTTGGGATCTGTGCAAGCTCGTGCTGCAAAATTGCTTAATAACATTTCCCTGACATTCCGCCTCGATTGATGCGTGAATCGAGGCTATTGTAAGCAGCTGTGGATCCAATCTAAAAACCGCCCTGATGGCTAATCTCGCCCGTGGCCTACAACTCACCACATCCTGCCACATGTTTATTCCAAAAATAGGCATTGTTTGAGCTGTCTTTGTCACGTCCACCCCTTCACAATTTTAAAAGGTCCAATTCTTCCATGACCATCTCATTGGATTATTCTCCAATCATCCGCCACCTGATATGTGTGATGGCCACGACCTCTCTTGCAACGCTTTGAGGGGCTTGGGAGGTCTTCAGAAATCGTCCTTATGGCGTCCATGGAGGTCCGAAAGTCAGGCCTCCGAAACCTGAGCCCAAAAAGCATCTCCAGGCTTGGCCTTTACGTTCATTTTATGTTACGTTACGCTTGCTTCACCTTTAGGTTTACACGCAGAACCGCAAGCACACAAAAAGGGGCTATTATTATGTAAGTTACCGCTCGTTGAGACACACAGGCTGCACGATGAAGTCGCATGCAAATATCAATCCTCCGCTCCCTCGACCACTGGCAACACAGACCATGGGCGAAGTGGCCAACTCGCCCTTTGCAAGGGCAAGTGCGTCGTCTAACAAAAGGTCGTCCGCTTAGAGTCTGGCTGACCGCCCGGACGCTCCCTTGCGCCCCGTGGCGAGTGAAGGGGACAGTCGGTCACTGATTGAGAAGACAGCATGGGCTCTATGTACACGAGCGGGTACCCACCCCTGCAGTTATGTATTTTGGCTTCTGTCGATGTCTAAAGACGTGAATGTTGTTTCTACGCCGGGGCTTCTAAAGATCATCTGTGTTTACGCCATGAATGTATAGCCTGGAAGAGCCAAACAACATAGATTTCCATGATCAGGCCCTTCAGAACATGTTCTCCTGTATTCTTGCTTCTTCGCAAGCATCTCTTCCACCTTCCGGCCAAATGACGTGGATATTTGCTTGCTTGGGCAGCTCTGGTTGGGCGCCGTAAAGGCGTATTCCTACATATCGTGGGAAACGGCCGTTTCTCCAGCAACGCACAAAATCGAGATTTTTCGTCGTGAGGTCTTTTGTTACAATGCGCAGCAAAATGCATGGTACATAATGGATTTACTTCATCAATTTACTGCATACCTCAAACCCACTGACACAGCTTTGCACAAATTTCAACCAAAAAAACATTTGTGATGGACGAGTTGATTGTGGAAATCAGGGGTAAAATGGATTGTGGACAGGTAAATATATTCAAAATATGTAACATTTTTTCGACGATGCCCTCTAGTAAAATGTCGGCCAAAGCACACGGGTCTGGAAATCGTGTCCCGTGTTACGCATGGTAAAATCGTGTAAAAGTCATGTCCAATCGTGTGCCAATCCTGCACTGATCACAAAGAACATGGTTGACGTTGGTACACGGTTGAAATCACGCAACACCGTGTCCTTTATCGTGTTATCCAATGTGGTCCACGTTTTTGTATTACACAGGGCTGAAAACTACACGATTTTAGCAATCGTGTAAAATCGCGCTCCAAAGCACTCGATTTTGGTTCAATTTTAACACTATTTCACAAGATTATACACAGCGTAAAGTGGTCGAATTTGTACTAGTGGTCATATTGATTGTAGTGCGGCAGTTTGCCGCATATGAATCAACGATTGTGGCATATGAATCAATGTTTGTAGTAAATGCATGAAATAATTTTTTTCATATGCATCGTAGAATTTTTCAGTTTGGCCTTGTGCGAAAGTCACTTGCTCGTTGACCATATTCTTGTCTATCAGTTGCGGCTTTCAACCAACATATCTATATGTACACGAGGCACTGTCCAACCAAATCGAGTTTTCCATGCAGGGCACCACCATTTCGAGATACGCTTCAGTTGCAGCTGTTTGCTGTATGGTGGCATTCACGATGGCAAGATTCCTTTTCGTTGCACACAAGATTGTGTCGCATGTGGTAAGTTGCTGCTCGCCCCTGATGGCTGCCGGTTTTTGAGCCGTGAAGCCAGTTGTCGTCAGTGCAGTCTACAGATCTTTCACAAGTACAAGAGTAACATGAAGGAGACTCTATGCTGTACATGTTGCCACAGACCCACCCACCCAGGGTTGGTGTCACCTAGAATCTATGCAAATTCATCACAATTGCTGTTGGCACTGTGGCTGTTGCTGCACTTTTCTGCTTACACAACTCCAGCACCGTTTGCGGAGGTATCCCATTCTGATTAGGTGTTTTTTCCCATGGCTTCTATCCCCTCCCTCTCATCTTCAAGGCTACCTTCGACATCTCCATATATGGTGGATCCCTGGTCACACAGGAATTGCAGAACATGACCAAGCAGAATCTATAGCCATACAGGCGGCTAATGGTCTCGGTCAAATAGATGTCATTTCCGTCCCACACTCCTATGAAACCCTTAAGACTTCTACCACACACCACTATGTCTCTCGCCTTGAGACATTGTGGCACACTTCCATTTGTGGCCGCCAGCTATACGATGTCATGCCTCACTTCTCTCATTCTTTGTGTTGGACCAGAGACCTCTCACGCAGAGATGTCTATTTAGTGCCTCAGTTCCTAACAGGCCACTATCCAACTAACCAATACCTACATCGTTTCCACCTTGTCAATGATCAACAATGCACATGGTGTCATTTCCCAATAGATGACCGCAACCACAGACTCTTTAACTATCCCCGTTTTGCTTTTCTGTGGCAGCAGCTAACCAGTGAGATCCGTCACTTGACACATGGCATTGGTGATTGGGATTGGGCTTATCTTTCCGGACTGGGACGACCTTACTTGGCTCGGTTTTTGAGGGCTGTCCAATGGGCATAGTTGAGAGAGGATTACGTTTATATTGACATGGTGATGACCGTTGCTGGAATTCAGACAGGGCAACAAAATGGGGATATCATGGGATAGTTGGGATACTCTGAAACACTTTGGGACACTCTGGGACGTTCTGGGATATTTGGGATATGATCTGGTATAATTTCCCTCTTGCTGAACATTCTATCCAACTGCTTGGGACTCCCCTGCAGGAACATTCTGGCTTCTATGAACAATGCTGGTATCTTGCTTTCTTTTTGTTTAGGATCCTACATCACCTCCTGCCGGCAAAGGATCTTACTGTACTTTGAGCGTTGCAGGGGAGCTCCCTCGTTGTTAGATATATGTAATACATTTGAAATTCAAATAAATATATATATATATATATATATATATATATATATATATGGAGATATCCATGCACCATATAGCGATGACATATCCTGTAGAAGTACACCTTACTGTGTACAAACGTGCGGCGCATGTATAACATATTTTGCAACATTAATATTTCCAATTTATTTTGTACATTCTCGAGATTGGAAGTACGTTCATGTGCCTAGAACCTTTGGAAACAGGTGCATATCCCAGGTATTATCAGGGATATGGCAGTATTCTAATGTACCATCACCAGGATATGACCATGTACAGGACAAGCATATCAGGGATATGGCGGCCACATCATATTCGATATCCAAGAATGCCCCCCATATACCTAACTGCATTGCATATCCAGGACATGGGCTCTGGGTCGATGGTGGTGGCGACGACGGTGGTATTGTAGGTCGTTGCATTTATGATGGGTACGCAGCGGTAATCAGCGATAAACTGAGATGCACATGAAAGCACCCACGCTAGCATAGACCCATTATCGGTGACCTGTATTTGGTTATTTTTTTAGGGGCGTTGGTACAAAGGCTGCTAAAAAAGTACATAAAATGTTTCCCTTCCTGTTCCTATTCCCGAATTGTCATTTAGTTCATCTAAACTCCTTACTCTCATTTTACTTTCTGTGCCTTTGCAACTCGACAATTGTTCGTACATCCGGTTTTCTTAGAGCCGCAAAAAAACATTGAAAAATGCATTGGAACAGCTACCATTCCAGAGTATTTCCGTTCTATCTTCCCTAATCTAGCATAGATGTTTTTTGGGCATTATGTACACACATCTTCCACATCAGCACTGCATTGGCTCGCCATGGTACTGGACCCCTCCCAATCTCTAGTGTCCCAAAGTGAACATCAATATAGTCACCTGCAGCAATTGATTAATTGCTGACAATCCAATACTTCTCCGCCGCCCACCTGCCCAAGGTGTCAAGCGGCGCCAGTGGGCCATCAGCGCCTACCACGGCCATGTCTGCTGCCATCGGCGATAGGCATCGACACCTCTCTGCTGACGCCAGCTAAGTTGTGGAATCATCTTATCCAGGAAAAAGGGAACACTGGATAGAATATGATAGCGAAATCTCATTTACAATCTTCAATTATGCATTAAATATCGCAGCGAAATGATTTGCAAATGATACACCATTTCCCACTCAGGAAGACGCTAATGTGGAACACAGTATTGCATGTGTTTTTTTCCCATTTTCTGAAGTATTTCAAACAATTTTGTATGCTTGCTGACAAATTCACTGCAACCGGATATTTTCGTGACTTAACAAAAGCATCTTACCCTGGGTAGTCGCATACAAGTTGCATGAGAATTATGTTTTCCGTGCATCGATTCTCTGAGAGCAGCGATAGCGCTTTCCTGAGTAGTACTAATGGAATGCAAAAGCGACGGCATTTATCTGGTCTGCATCAGCCATCTGAATCTCCGTTATTCGATATACACATGGAAAACGTCTTCTTGTATTTTGCATTTGTGAGCGACTTCTTGAGGATACCTTTTGTTTGCAGGTGCGGAGGGCGTCGCAGCATGAAACGCTCCACGTGGATGCGGCCCACATGAGCGCTGCAGCAAAAAGCAAAATCAGAGGTGGAGCACCCGGCACAATATGCAAATTACACAGTGTGTACTACAATATGCAATATAGTGTGTACTACATATTCGGAGCATGGATTCAATGCTAAAACTCTTAAGTTTGGGCTGACCCCATCTATTCGTGACACGAACCATATAGCTGACAAATATAGCTGATATATACACTGTATGATAGGTTATCAGCCAAAATTCTTGTTGCGCGCAGATGGGCGCAGATCGAACTGAATGGACTCCCCTGGGGATTGGCAACGTTGCTGTGCAGTATGAGCTCACTGGCTCGCCAGTGCATGTTGTTGTAATTGGAAAGCACGTTGGTGGAAGGCAAGATCGCGCTTTGTGTGATTGCAGGCATGCTGCATTCGAAACTGTGGCACGGCATCTGGCTGGTTCTGTTTGTTCTGCTGTTGGCTCTTCCTGTTCCCTGGTCAGGCACCAGCCATGTACCTTCAGAGGCGCTACACCATAAAATGCAAGGTAAGTCATTTGTGTTCAAAAAGGGGCATCTGTTACCTCATAGCCTTTGTGTATGGACTGTGGCATACTTTTTTCTTGTGTCATCCGGGAGCATGCATCGCTAATTTGTTTTTGAAAGCAAGTAGTTTGTGTGCACGATTTGAGTTGCTCCACACATTTGTGACGCTAGCCCAGTTTATGCTTATCATTGCGCAGCAGATGCCGCGAACATATTCTCTACTTGAATCTCCTCATGAGTGTTCACGTGGCTGTGAAGTGCGATCATGGGTATAATACACTCAAACAAACTGAAAATGATAGGAAAATTTTCGAATGCGAAATAGCTGCATATGTATTTCATCTTCTCATCAACGTTTGTGCTGCTGAATCGCTCAAGATAAAGTAACAATTCTGTTACCCAAAGCCACACATGGTAATGTTTGGATCGGCATGCTGCTCAGGCTCGAATAGGGGAGGAATGCCCGAGGAAGAACTCGACCACAAAGAGGTCCTGCAGCATCGCATCAGTGTGAGTGGGAAAGAGTCGTCCTGTTGTGAGCTTCAACATACAGATATTGTGCACAAGTAGATTATGGTCCTTTGGGGCGCTCAAAATGAATTGAATGTAAAATTCTACGAATGAACTATTTTTGTGCACAATATATTGAAGCGCTTCCGTATTTGTATTTAGTCTGTTGGTCTACTCTTGTCTTGTACAAAGCAAAGATACGTTTACGCGATACCAGATAATTCCAATCACATGATCTTATCTCACCATACGCTGATGCAAAAGAAGATCCACTAAAGACACCTAATATTAGCACCTTGCCATGCGCAACGCGAGCCAGAGCAGGATTTGTAAAGAATCGTGTTCGCATTTGAAGTAGGTAATTTCTTTGCATGCGTATCTTAAATGTAGCTATCCACTAACCTCAAGAGACTTGAGCTTTCATGTCCATTTGATGGAGTTTCTGAACTTCTGGTATGCTCCAAATGTCCCATATGTCATATATGATTTTGGCGCATTGTCTCTCCATCGCAAGAAAATTTTAATGACATTTCGTCCAAAATCTGTGCCTTTAAATTCGAAATGTGGGGTCAAATATTACATCAATCCACTGAAAATTGTGTATTTGGCATCAGCGAACCACAAATTTCTCCCTCGAAACTGACCAAAATTCACCGCTCTCCCAACGCCCAAAAGAAGCTGGTGTCATTTCTTCTTCTTGGACGTTGGCGCCAAGGTTATAGGGACACATTGATGCCGACCATGAACTTCTTTTGCAATATTAAGGGCCTTCTTTTGAAGAGTTTGTCTTGCAAATAAACGATTTGTAATGCTGGAAAGAAGAAGTATTGAAAATTGGAAGGCATGCGGTTCCTGGGCGCCCTATGAAAAACCAGCCAACGATCGGAAGCATTTTTTTATTTGTAATGCAGTATTAGACAGAAAAACCCATCGCCCAAATTTTCAAGTCTAATTACTGTACAGAATCCCAGCACGTTCAACCGAGTAATGATCATAAAACCTTGAGCACGGCTTTGCCTTCACCTCACGACTGCCGGCTGACAACATCGTATGGATGGATATTGATTCATTCTGCACCACCACAATTACAACAGCACAGTGCCACATCCTGCCAGGAGAATGTATATCGTGGGGTCATTTGAATGTTCCATTGATAATATTTAGTTATGGATGCAAGGAAACACTGCGCCCACCTAAGCCGCATGCCAGGAGAATGTATATCGTGGGGTCATTTGAATGTTCCATTGATAATATTTAGTTATGGATGCAAGGAAACACTGCGCCCACCTAAGCCGCATGGGGTCAATGGAAAACATCATGTTGGCAATGCTAGCTGCTGTTCCATTTGACAATAGTTGCTGGCTTACAACTTGTTTTGATGCCATCGCAATCGCCGCGATGGCGCCAATGGTGCCGCGCCAGTTAATGTCGGGCAGTTAATGGCGCAACGGTTGGCATCGCTCAACAGGTCTGTTCGTCCAGTGCAACTGAAAATGGAATATGCCATTTTTTCTGTATCTGCTCCTTTTATTACAGTTTGCGTCTTCTTATTGACATTCTCCATCAATCCACAACTTACCATTGGAAACATTTCTTCACTTCACACTCACCTCACTTGCAAGCATAAACCAAAACTGAAGAACAGGTGTATTTGGTAGTCTTGAATACACTTGTTGCCAAGTTCGCTAAGGCCTGTTCATGTACGCAACCGTTTTTCCCTTGCCGGTGGTTTTCCAATTTTGATTTGACCTATTTGCCTGTGCACCTCTCTCAATGAACGTATGAAATTACCTAATGATTAACGGAATACAAATCACAATGTCACGATCTTCGAAAAGTAAATTCCAAGAAAGTTCTTGTGCAGACACACAATGCTAATTAAGACACAAAAGACACACAAAAAGAGCATGGAGAATAGGAAAATGAACAAGTAAATGCCATTAAAACTTCCTTTTGATAAGCTAGTTTACATGTTTCTTGCGCATTAATTTTGCATCGGGTGCCCCTGTCCATCAATATTGTAGTTTGACATGAGCGCATGATGGTAATGGTCTTTCACATGGCAATTACGCATTGTTTGTCTGTGCACATGATTTGCTATTATATTTTTGGCATGCACAACCTCTACTTTCCCAGTTTGTGACACATTTTGCGAGACAATTAACTTTGTGATACATGCACCTGTGCTGCGCTGCATGTGAAATGGCAATGTTGGGAAAGACATTCAACAGGCATATTGCTTCTTGCGCAGAATATGAGGCTCCCACTGTCACCAGAGCTGCGCACCGAAGTGGCTACATGTTTGAAAGATTTGGCGGAGTTCCTGCACAGCCAAGGGGAAGTTAAAGAGTCTGAAAGATTGTCTCAAGAAGCCTTGGATATGAAGCAAGGAATATTTGGACGATCGCATGTCGGCATTGCTCAATCTCTGTCACACCTGGCTGTTGCTTGGCGTTACCAAGGACGACTGCAGGAGTCTGAGCAGCTGTTTCAGGCATCTTTGGACATCAGAAGCTATGCTTCGGAGGAATCAAGCACCGAAGCAGTTAATTCTTTGAAACACTTGAGGGGTGTGTGGCGTGACCATGGGGAAATGAAAAAGCCTCAGCGATTTTCTGAGCTAGTTTTGGATATGATGTCCCCGATGTTTTGGGAATCGCCCCTGGATATGGCTAGTTCTCTGACCAATATGGCGCGTGTGCAGCACATCAAGGGAAATCTGGAGGAATCTGAGCGACTGTTTCAGGAAGGTTTGCATTTGAGGCGGCGGTTGTTGGGGGAATCACACACAGAAGTGGCTAATTCTCTTAGCTTTTTAGGGGCTGTTATGCGCGATCAAGGAAAACTGGAAGATTCAGAACAGCTGTTTCGTGGCGGTTTGGATATCACACGCAAGCGGTTGGGAGACTCACATATTGATGTTGCACGATCCATGATCAATCTGGCACATTTGCTGCACATCAAGGGAGATTTGGAGGACTCCCAGCATATGTTTCAAAAAGCTTTGGATATGCAGTGCCAGCTGTTGGGGCAATCGCATATTGAAGTCGCAAGCACGTTGAATTATTTGGCCGCCGTGTTGCGCGATCAGGAGAAATTGGAGGACTCTCATCAAATGTATCAAAACGCCTTGGATATGAGGCGTCAGCTGCTGGGAAACTCGCACATTGATGTGGCTCAATCGCTGACGGAGCTGGCGTATGTGCATCGCATTAGGGGAGATTTGGAGGCATCTGAGCGGCTGTTTCGGGAAGGTATGGCCATGAGGCGCCAGCTACTAGGGGAATCACACACTGACGTGGCCGACTCTCTCCATCAGCTCGCAGCCGTGTTGGGTAAGGAAGGGAAATTAGAGGAGTCTAAGCAGATGTTTCAGAACGCCTTGGATATGAGGCGTCAGCTGCTGGGGAATTCGCACGTTGATGTGGCTCGAACTTTGACTCAGCTGGCGTATGTGCATCGCATTAGGGGAGATTTGCAGGCATCTGAGGGGCTGTTTCGGGAGTTTTTAACCATGAGGCGCCAGCTACTGGGGGAGTCACACGTTGACGTGGCTGATTCTCTCCACCAGCTGGCAGCCGTGTTGTGTGACCAAGGAAAATTGAAGGAGTCTGAGCAAATGTTTCAAAACGCCTTGGATATGAAGCGTCAGCTGCTGGGGAACTCGCACGTTGATGTGGCCCAATCGTTGATGGAGTTGGCGTATGTGCAGCGCATGATGGGAAAACTGGAGGAATCTGAACAGCTGTTTCGGGAAGGTTTGCATGTGAGGCGGCGGTTGTTGGGGGAATCGCACACACAAGTGGCTAATTCTCTGAACTTTTTGGGAGCTGTTATGTGCGATCAAGGAAAATTGGAGGATTCTGAACAGTTGTTTCGTGACGGTTTGGATATCAGACGCAAGCGATTGGGAGACTCACATATTGATGTTGCAAGATCCATGACCAGTCTTGCACACTTGCTGCACGTCAAGGGGGATTTGGAGGACTCCCAGCATCTGTTTCAAGAAGCTTTGGATATGAAGTGCCAGCTTCTGGGGCCGACGCATATTGAAGTCGCGAGCACGTTGAATTATTTTGCCGCCGTGCTGCGTGACCAAGGGAAATTCAAGGACTCTGAGCAAATGTTTGAAAACGCCTTGGACATGAGGCGTCAGCTGCTGGGGAACTCGCACGTTGATGTGGCTCAATCTTTGACACACCTGGCATATGTGCAACGCATTCAGGGAAAACTGGAGGAATCTGAACAGCTGTTTCGGGAAGGTTTGGCCATGAGGCGCCAGCTTCTGGGGGAATCACACACCGATGTGGGGGCTTCTCTCCACCAGCTGGCAGCCGTGTTGCGTGACCAAGGAAAATTGGAGGAGTCTGAGCAAATGTTTCAAAACGCCTTGGACATGAGGCGTCAGCTGCTGGGGAACTCGCACGTTGATGTGGCTCAATCGTTGACACAACTGGCATATGTGCAACGCATTCAGGGAAAACTGGAGGAATCCGAGCGTCTGTTTCGGGAGGGTTTGGCCATGAGACGCCAGCTACTGGGGGAGTCACACGTTGACGTGGCTGATTCTCTCCATCAGCTGGCAGGCGTGTTGCGTAAGCAAGGGAAATTGGAAGAGTCTGAGCAAATGTGTCAAAACGCCTTGGATATGAGGCGTCAGCTGCTGGGGAACTCGCACGTTGATGTGGCCCAATCGTTGGTGGAGCTGGCGAATGTGCAACGCATTAGGGGAGATTTGGAGGCATCTGAGGGGCTGTTTCGGGAGGGTTTAACCATGAGACGCCAGCTGCTGGGGGAGTCACACGTTTACGTGGCTGATTCTCTCCATCAGCTGGCAGTCATGTTGCGTAAGCAACGAAAATTGGAAGAGTCTGAGCAAATGTTTCAAAACGCCTTGGATATGAGGCGTCAGCTGCTGGGGAACTCGCACGTTGACGTGGCTCAATCGCTGACGGAGCTGGGGTATGTGCAACGCATTCAGGGAAATTTGGAGGACTCTGAGCGGCTGTTTCGGGAAGGTTTAGTCATGAGGCGCCAGATACTGGGGGAATCTCACACTGACGTGGCGGCTTCTCTCCACAAGTTAGGACTTGTGTTGCGTGACCAAGGGAAATTCAAGGACTCTGAGCAAATGTTTGAAAACGCCTTGGATATGAGGCGTCAGCTGCTGGGGAACTCGCACGTTGATGTGGCTCAATCGTTGACGGAACTGGCATATGTGCAACGCATTCAGGGAAAACTGGAGGAATCTGAACAGCTGTTTCGGGAATGTTTGGCCATGAGACGCCAGGTACTGGGGGAGTCACACGTTGACGTGGCTGATTCTCTCCATCAGCTGGCAGGCGTGTTGCGTAAGCAAGGGAAATTGGAAGAGTCTGAGCAAATGTGTCAAAACGCCTTGGATATGAGGCGTCAGCTGCTGGGGAACTCGCACGTTGATGTGGCTCAATCGTTGACGGAACTGGCATATGTGCAACGCTGGGGGACTCGCACGTTGATGTGGCTCAAACGTTGACGGAGCTGGCGTATGTGCAACGCATGAAGGGAAACTTGGAGTAGCCTCCGCAGCTGTCTCGGGAAGGTTTATCCATGAAGCGCCAGCTACTGTGAGTCTCAGGCATTGACGCGGCTGATTCTCTACACCAGTTGGCAGCTGTCTTGCATGACCAGGGAAAACTGGGTGAATCCCGGAAGCTGCATCATGAAGCCCTGGATATGAGGCAAGGTCTGCTTGGAGAGTCGCACATTGAAGTTACTATATCTGAGCACCATTCAGCAGCCTTGTTACGCGAACAAGGGGAATTCGGAGAAATCTCCAATCTCGCAGACATTTGCGAAAGCTTTGGATATGACGCGCGAGCTGTAAGGGGCGTTGCGTGTTGATGTGGCTCGCTCATTGACCGATCTGGAGTATGTGCAACGCATCAAGGGAAACTTAAAGTTATCTGAGCGGCTGTTTTGAGAAAGTTTGGCTATAAGGGCCGGCTGCTGGGAAATTCACACGTTGATGTGGCTACTTCCCTCAATCATTTGGCAGCCGTTTTGCGCGACCAAAGAAAGCTGGAAGACGCCCAGCGTGTGTTCCAAGAAGCCGGGGATATGAAGCGCTAGCTTCTAAGAGAGTCGCACATTTGTGTGGCTGGATTTTTGGGTTGCTTGGCGGGTGTGTTGCTTTACATGGGAAGATTGGACGAGTCTGATCTGATCGATTGATTCTAAGTGCTGTGGATACGAGGCAACATTTTTTAGAAGAATCATCCAGTGATGTGGCTTAATGTTTGACCGATTGGCTGTTGCGTAACAGCAGCAGAAGAGAATAGGAGGGCATTAGGTGGATGTTTCAAGAATGCTGGATTTATTCTGCAGACTTACACTCCTGCATGTTTGTTAAATTGAAGATTGAAGTTGCTAAATTGTGGTGGGCATTGGGAGCTCTGCTGCATTTCCCAAGGCAACTGGGGGAATCGTTTCATGGGCTTCGGTTATGAGGCAGATACTGCTGGGGGAGTACATACTGACTTGTCTTAAATCTCTGTCAATATGTTTTGTTTTGTTGTAGTCCATGGGAAATTAGGGGCATGCGATAGTTCTCTGAATTTGAGCTGCAAAACTTCAAAGAATTCAACAAGGTAACTGATTATCAAAATTCTTTGGTGGGTGTGTTGCATGACTGAGAAAAAATTAGGAAAATGAGATACGTTTTGATAGTTTTGCATATGAAAGAGTATTTTGTTGTGCATATTGTTAATTTTACTTTTTGTTGTTGAGGAGGTTGTGGTGTGACTATGGCGAGCTGGTATCAAGGGAGAATATCATCATAGATTGGATTTCAGTATGATTTAATGTTTCACTGTACGATTTTGCTTGTTCTGAGTCCAAATCCACCCAGCCGAGGCTGTGAAATCGCCCTATATATATCCCTTACTGTGCTATAGTGAATTTATGCCCTAAAATTTGGCTTTGTATCTGTGATGCCCGCCATCACTAACCTTCCGCCATTTTTATTTGCTTTGATTTTGCACTTTTAGTCGCCTCATCTTTTCAACACGTTTTGCGACCAACAAAGATCTCACACCACCGGAGAACATAAAAAGGCACAACAATCCAAATTGGGTGGAATGCAGTCACTCACATGGGAAACGCATGGGGGGAGATACTGACATAACCGCCAAATAAAGTAGCGACATAAGGGTTGGCTTCTTTCTCCTTCTTAAGTGTTAGACTGAATCCACCAGCTGCATCTACCATGATTTAATGTGCCACCATCCTCATATGGGTGCAACATATGCAGTGCCAAGCAATGTGATGTTTCATTGACTCGCATTGAAACCAACATATTCCTCGAGACAGAGAGGAGATATTACTGCATAAAACCAGAGCTAATGACAAGATGATGTCCTTACGGTACGGCTTTGAACGCGCACCACCTCCAAAATTGGCCACATCATGCTGGTATGATGTAATTAATTCGATCAAGGGGTAGTTGTAACTACCCTAATTAGGTTGGCCATGTGATTTCAAAGCTCGGATTCGGATGCAACATGCAGGTAAGCCATCTGAGTTGGCACAATGATAGCCAACATGCAAGTGTAAGGAAGGTTTATGTTTCTATAATACGCTGCGCAATACTGCCCTTCCATGTAAACGCCCATATTTACCATCGATAATTATCTTAGAAAGGAGGACAATCAATATGGGGTGGAGGCTGCCTCAATTGCAACGAGCATTCTATGTTCGTTGCAATTGAGACCACTTCCAACCCAGATTGATTGTTCTCCTTTCTAAGATAATTCTCGTTAACAAATACGGGCTATTAATGGTAATATGTTTTCTGTCGCCACAGTTCTTTGTGAGCACTGTGCTCACCTTCAATTGAGAGCTCTGATGATAGTTTGCTTGGGCGGATTTATTACACCATTGCGAAGATGTGCTCCTTGAAAACAAAACAACCGTTTTTGCAGTCATGTCACCCAAATTACAGGACTTGGATTTGCAACCGTATATTCCTAAATTATGGGCACATCGCTGGATGAATTTCACTGAAAACTATGAGTGAGAGCTAGCAGGACAGAGTCACAAAAGACAATCAAGTTGGGACGGAGCATGTGTAACTGCGATATCCCTATTTCTGTCAGTTTCAATGGTGTCCACGTGTAGGATGTTTCATTGCAAGTATATCGAACTTTCAGATGCTACTTCTGCTCCGAAAATGTTGCCTGAATTTGTTTTTGCAAACGAAGGTTAAAATTTCTAGGTCAGAAAATTGACCTAAACAGTTCTGATGAGATTTTCTGCGAGCTATCAATCGAGATCTCACCAGTCGAAAACAGCCTGTTTGCGATGCCAGCTGCGATGCCATTTTGACACAAATTGATGCCATCACATCCCGTTTTATGCCATCGCACTCACTGTGACGGCATCAGTTTGTGTCAAAATGGCATCGCAGCTGGCATCGCAAACAGGCTGTTTTCTGCAAGTGTCTTCAATGTTGCAATCGGCCCAGAGATTGCCAAGTTATGCTCCGACGCACCAAGATGGGGCTTTGAACGTTGTTTTTATTTGGTCGCTGCAATGGCGATCTCGTCTCACCTGCCGAGGAGGGCGGAATCGGCTGAGCTGCTGCTGGGGGAACAGTATGCCTTGATTATCAAGTGCGCGCTGGAAATGGATGCTTCTAGCCACCGCATTCCATATACAAAAACACTGAAGATCGTGGTGCACCTTGGCGTGTCAACGAATACAGTGAAGAGGTGGTGGTCAAGAATGACGGAACAACCCGATCTGTGCACTAGCGTCGAGCTGGGAGACGAGCCAAAGTCAGGAAGGCCATGTTTCCTGACGGAGACCAAGGAATCGGCGCTGGTTGATGCCAACAGCCGGAATTGGCGGGGGATCATGAGGCAGATTACAAACGAAATGGAGAACGTGGGTGCTGGGATATCCAACTCGTCGGTTTTCAGATAGCCTAAATCGGTGGAGGCCGTGTGCGAACGGCATTGCTGAGTCCGGACCAGATGTGGGCCCGATTGAAGTCGGTAGTGAACGAGGCGAACGCAAGCAGGATGTTGTATGATTCTGCGTTCAATTCGGTCCATGTGAAGGGAACTTGGTTCTGTCTGATGAGGTATGAGGAACATGCACGTTCCTTCCCAAGAGAAGTAATGGATCATGTGGCCACGGTCCAACACAAGACCCACATACCCAAAACCATGTATCTTCTGGCAAATGCTAGGCCGAATCCAGCCCATATTTTCGATGGGAAGCTTGGAATCTGGCGAGTGTGTAGCAAGAAGGTGGCAGAAAAACGTTGCAAGCACAAACAAAAGGGGGAATAAGTACCAAACGGACACCACCATAGGCTCTGCTTGGTATCGCAAGTGGCACATTGAGAAGTTTTTGCCGGCAATCAAGCAGAAGATGGTGGATGCAAAATAGGCAAATACCGGTTCAGCAATATGGAGATAGGCCACACAGGAAAAGGAAACTTGTAAGCCCTGGAGCAAGCCTGGTTCACAGGCGGCTGGTCGATTGACGTGATTACCCTGGCACCTCAACCCCCTGATTTAAACATCAGCGACCTTGAGCTCTTTAAATCGTTGCAAACAAAAGTTCTAGATATGCGATTCACCATAGTGAATGAGATGGCTATTATTGCTGAGGAAGCTACAATCAATGTGATGCACAACTCTGGGGTGCGGGTGGCAGCGCCTATAGGCAAATAGCTATCTGTCGTGTACATTAATTGCTAGAGGAATTTTGGGGAAATGGATACACTATGGAACATATGGGGATCCGGCAAGCCCAACAGCATGGGGAACTCAGGATGTGTACGGTTGTGGACAGGGACGCCTTTCAAAACGCTGTGGGTTTCATGTTGTATTGTGCGGGTGGATTATAATCCGGATCCACACCCATAGGAAATCGACCAAGGGATTTGAATCTGGTTTAATGTTGGCTAATTGAGTTGATCTTGCAAAGTTATTGCAGGAAAGCATATTTTGACATTTCTTTTGGAATGGAAGTAGTATACCAAGATGAAACATACACCAGTAGAAAACAGCCTGTTTGCGATGCCAATTGTGACGCCGTTTGGCACAAACTGTTGCCATCACAGCCACTTTTATGCCATCGCAATCACTGTGACGGCATCATTTTGTGTCAAAACAGCATCGCAGTTTGCATTGCAGACATGCCATTTTCTACCAGTGATAGTGGTAAACAATGCAAGGTCGGGGTTTGCATGAAAATACTAAAACAACAGAGTATACTAGAGATGCCACAATGAACACCACAACCAAGCTCATGAGAATCACCATAACGTCGGCGAAAGTTTCGCGCGTTACAGGATATGGAGGACCTCAAATCCTGGATGTCGAATATGATATGATGACGATGGTGATGATGAAAATTCCATTAGTTGCGTGTCAACCACCGAAGGGTATGTCGCCGCAAAACTGACAAATAACAGTATGTCCATTGTTTGTCCCAGTGTTCGTCCCACCAATGTGCCAAATACCGTCCTGTGCATGAAATGCATATGATCGTCATATACTAGATATGAAGCTCCATATCCAGGATGTGGCGCATTGATATACCAGATATTTGGGTACAACAGGGGTCCCTATATAGCGCCCCCCCCCTGTGACGTGGCAACAAGGGGGCCGCTATTGGGGGCCGGGGCGCTATTGTGTTAAATTATTCTAATGCATTTAATTGCAGTTTTAATCAATATGGCCTTATGTAATGAGCTGCTGGCGCTGTGGCGGCGCCTGGCGACAGCGTCAAGTGGCAGTGTGCTGGTGCAGCAGCATGGCAGTGCAGCAGCGTGGCAGTGTGGTAGTGTGGCGGTGTGGTAACGTGGCGGTGTGGCAGCGTGGCAGCGTGGCAGGGTGGCAGCGTGGCGTGGTGGCAGCGTGGTGGTGTGGCGACATGGTGGCGCAGCGGCGTGGCGGCGCAGCAGCATGGCGATGCTGTTGTGATCATCGCGGGCGTGCGATGGCTACATGGCTGGTGTGTCCAGTCCGCCAAGTCAGTGCTGGGGTCAGTGGCATGCATAGTTGCCTTGGCTGCAATGTCCCTATGCATGCATGGTGCGGATCCTGCTTGTGTGGTAAGGATTTGCAAGGGGGAGGCTGTTGTTTGAGGCGCTATTGTACAGCCTGTCGTCCAGTGCAAGCATCAAAGCGCCCAATGCACAGATCGGCTGTGGTGCCAAAGCAACCCATCAAGAGTTTTTTGATGACGATGAGGGCGACTACGACGATGGAAGCCCCTGTGACCCGGATTTCATGGAAGACGGAATTTCTAGCAGCAATGAGGATTCCGGCAGGGACATGGAGATAGATTTGTATGATGATGATGAGAGAGAAAGAATGGACGCCATGGTATTGGGCACCCCTCCCTATCCCTCCATTCCGCTGGCCGCAAAGAGCCCAGGCGGGCAGTGCCTACTTCGATGTGCATAGATGGAGATCCGCCACGGAATGCACACCTCCCTTGGGCCGGGGAGGCCTTGGGCCCTGGCCCCACAGCGGACACACCAGACTTGCCGTCCGTCCATCTGCGAAATGCCAAGTTCGTGGAAACGAACGGCCATCGCGCCATCCGTCCACCGGACACTTCTGTTGGGTGTGTTTGGTTGTCTGCAATAGTAGCTTGAGGTCCCACTGTGTAGCGAAGCTGCGTAAAGTACTATAAAAATGGTGGTAAGCCAGAAAAGGGGGCGCTATTGGGGGCCGGGGGCGCTGTTAGGGGGACGTTATATAGGGAACCCTACTGTACATGAAAGAGGTGATGACATCATCCAGGATATGGGAAATCTTGGCCCTGGGGTATGGCCATATTATGGGTGTGTGTATCCAGGGTGCGCTAGGTTTCTCTCACAAATCCACCACAACTCGCATCATTGCCGCCATAAGATTTATACAAATGACCGTAAACTAAGAAAACCATTGCGGATCCTCCATTTGAAGCCACTGTGTTGCACCACCACGCTTATTCTTTGCGCAGTAAGTAGTGATTCCGAAAGCGTCGCAAGCTTTAGCCTCAGCGTCGCCCACCAATACAGTACAACAACACAACCGCACAACTTAATATTTGCGGAAGTCAAGCATCCCAATATTCTTGTCGAGGCCTTCCATGCTTGTTCTTTATGGTGGCAACGCCGCATATTGCACACATACGGGCGTAACATTTGCTCGTACGTTTTAACGCCCAAAAAAGGCGCAAAAATGCCCCAATATGATCCTGTTGTGTATGCGATAGCACGCACAGGTTCAGAGAGTCTGGGGAACGGCAGCCAAATGCGCTAGAGTGGGTAGAGGGCGACTGCGTGTTTGGCAACGTCGTTTTCTTTGCCGAGGGTGAGGCCTGTGCTATGATGCGGTTCTCGATGGGGGGTGGACTGATCATTGTTTCCGATTTGATCACGCAGCCTGTACGTGTCGACGCACCATAAGAATGTGTAAATATGACTAAAATTGAGTGTTTGCCTGTGTATGTGCATTTTTAAAAGCGTGAACTTACGCGGGAAAATGTAGCTGCAAATGTCGTTATGTAAACGTTAAGACAAAACCTGATTTAAGCAAATTTGATTACTTCACAGCGGAAGTGGTTCATTTCGCACTTTAAAAAAAACACCTTAAGTCATCGCCCGAAAAGTACAATAGCGGCAGCTCATCCCTTTTGAGAATCTACGGTCATCAGGCTGCCTCTCTCCACAATGCATCTGAGGTCTCGGGGCACAGCGGCAACGTGTTCGGGGGTGCACCCCAACTGAAGAATTCGTGGGCACCCGTTCCTCTTCCATTCGTTTATTCATGTATTTATTTGTTGTTTTCCCTGATCATTTACTTCGTCTCGAAGTCATCAACACTTCGGTACCCTTTGGGTTTTACAACCTGGCGGTGGGAAAGGTTACATATCTATATGCTGCCTTAGCACATGAAAGCAGGCACGGAACCTTATCGGTGGAATCAGGTGTGAGTATGAAATCAAGCTTTCCATCAAGATTTCACTGTTGAGAATCACACCTGATGCACCAAAAGCATAACTCTAATGCCAAAAAGAGAGCTACCGAAATGTCGGTGGTGGGGTCTAGGGCGAGGGCCGTGAGAGGCCCCCTCTGATGAATGACGGAAGTTGGCCCAGTGGTTTATCAAACAATATTTTGCAATCGAGTAATCACCACTAAAATGTGAAGGGGAGAGACGCGGAATTGACGTTAGTGAATGAAGCTAAATCGGGTTGCAGCCGTTGTGTGGGAAAAACTGGACAAGGCGTTGGGCTGTGGTTTCAATCGGGCTTGTTGTGTACAATCGTGGCACCACTTTAGCATCCACCCTTTTGTGTGCCACAATGTAAACACATCGATAAGGTTATTATTAAGGGTATCTTGACGTATTTTACAGCACTTTGGAACACACAGATCACATGATTAGGTTGCCAACAATGATCAGTCACCCGCTCCCTTCAGCACCCGCTGCACAGCGTCCACATCACCCTCGGCAGACGACGTTGCCAAACAAAAGTTGTTGTCTGCCCGCTTTAATGCGCCTGGATGCCGCTCTCCGGACCATCGGGTCTGTATGTACTGGCTTCGCATACAATGGCTCTGTATTACCTCTTCTTACACGCATGTGCATATGGTAATATGCAAAATAGTTTTATGCATTAAAACGCAAGTGCACGCTGTGTTTACACCGCAAATATCGAGACCGGTTGCAACCCCTTCATCAGGATTGTGCATGACGGCACTGAGTGAGCCACACCTTGAGAGGGATCGTGCTCACGGCACAATGGTACTTTGGACGGGACAGTGTACTTCAGCTTTTGACGTGGGGCTTCTTCCGGTCGAGGTAACATTGGAGTCGCATTACAAGATAGCTCCTGTGGGTTGCCCCGGCTGAGGCGCGGACTACAAAGGTATGCAAAATGGCTACTTAGTATCTTTCTCTTCGCCCCCGCCGAGCTCGGGCTATGTATACATCTTTCGATGGACAAAATGTGAGAGAGGCATGGCAATTTAGTGATGTGCGTCACCTTGGTGACGCAGTCTCCAAAATTTGTTGTAATGTCTTGTCTGTGGTGACGATCGGTCACACACACTGGGGAAAACAGGGCCGAATAACACGTGTTGAAACGTGTACAAAGTTTACGGGTTTGTGTTATTCTTGTGTTTTTAGTATGCAGAACTTTGATGAAATGTGTTTTATGTGTGTTCGAAAAAGTGTTATTTGGTCCTTTTTTTGCTAGTGACAAGCTTGAAGAGCTTGGCTCGTCCGCTATAGGAAGCATTGTTTGACTGTATATGGGTCATCATTGTTTTTAAAATGGATTGATGTGCATTCCATGTTTGGCTGGGTTACTGCGCCTAGTTTCAAGGCAGCAATACATGCTCACGTGACACTACACGTCTGGCTATGAGATGTAATCTTGCAATTGGGCTGCACTGCTGACTATTTT
>CAJHUC010002583.1:0-11384 GCA_905146915.1 Ostreobium quekettii | reverse complement strand
TGCACCCTTTCGGACCTTACCGACATTTTGCACGAAAGCTTGTTATACCCATCGTCTTTGCTTAGATGCCACCAACATTATTTGGCAGTACCCGCTGCCACCTGGCTAGGGAAGTCTTACCACTTTGTTACTTTTATTTGGCTGCACACTGTACAGGGTGTGCTGTATGTCCCTGCAGTACCCATCGCCTGTTTTTCCTTATGTGGCATGACCACTTTGTGGCAGTACCTGCCGTCACCTGGCTGGGGAAACCTCAACACTTCGTCCCTTTAGGGGGCCGTGCATTGTACAGGGCGTGCTGCATTTCTCTACAATACCTATTGTCTTTGCTTCGGTGCCACCTCCAGTATGTGGCAGTACCTGCCGTCACCTGGCTGGGGAAACACCGTATTCTGTTCCTGTGTTAGGTCGGAAGCGGCCCCTGAACAAGGGCCAACGTTACAAGGATGGTCGAAAGCGGCGGCACCGACACAACAGGAAGGGGGGAAGGAGACGTGCAGGGGTGAAAGTCAGGCAGTGGATAGAAGCTGCGCGCGATAGGGAAGCCCTACCAGATAGATTAGAGGAAATACAAGAAGCGGGGTTGGGTGGCCTGCCCTCGGGGGTGTGGCGGCCCATACAGGACCACCTCGCCCCCAAGGACCAGGCCCGATTAGCCGCCGTAAGCGGATACATTAATAACGCATTGGGGGGGGGGGGGCAGAAGGGGCACGGTTACAAAAGGAACAACACGAGAGACAGAACCCCCCCCAGTCTTGGGGAGAATGGCAGAAGCGTCGCAGGCAGGAACGCAAACAAGTGGATATGAATCGCCGGGCTGCTTATAAAACACGTCAGTGCGCGGCTATCATAGATTTGGTGCTGCACCGGGGGGAGCACATGGTGGGGTACAAGTCTATTAGCAGAAAATATAGAATAACTAAACCGTCGCTAAGATGCCTGGAAGAAAGACTCCTTGAAGACGATTTTTTTTCACAAGTTGGGTGGGAGTTCAATGTCATGGACTCCGGCCTCCTAACAGGGAGTGACACGGAGACTTCCTCCGATTAGTTTTTTTTAACAAAACAATCTGATTGTGAGGTGAAGTCCAAGTACCGCCTGCCACCGGCGAGGAAGGTGACATTTGCTGAATGCAAATGACTTCTGCAGTTGAGGCACATGGTGAAGGCGCCCGAAGTCCATTCCTCGGGCTCATCATCCAAAGAGGATGCAGCACACGCTGTGCAGCAGAGTTGGCTAGACGCAGCATCACCCCCATCTAAGGGACCACTACGTTTCCGATGATCAAGATGGAGAAGACGGGCCCCATGCTCCCCACTGTGCATGGACCCAGTGGAGGCCGAAGTCGAAAGGTGGTTTGATTTGAAATGGACACCAGCATGTGAATATCAAAAAAAATGGAGTGCTGGGGATTGGTGGGGCGAGAATCACACCAGCTTCCCCTTGGTGGCCAGGCTTGCACGTCGAATATTAGCAACACAGTTGAGTGGGTGAGTACAACTGGCTGTGCATATATACCAAAGTGCCCTTATGTGAAATATGGAGTTGAAAGGAAGGAAAAAACTGAATACCTTTGGTTGTGTTGTAGGTTTCCAACGCCAGCAGTGAATGCTCATTTTCCAAGTTTGGTTTTATTGTGATGCCAACTAGCTGTGCATATATGCCACAGAGCCCTTATGAAGTTCACAGGCTGAGAAGTACTGAGTATTTTTGCTTGTGTTGCAGGCCTCCAGCGCCCGTAGTGAACGCTCATTTTCGAAGGCTGGTCTAATTGTGACGGCCAAGTGCATGGTGCTCAGGCCCGAGAACGTGGATCATTTGAGCTTGCTAGGGTGGCAGATGGCAGAGAGTGGATGGTCGCAGCAGAAGCTAGCGCATCGACGCAAGAAGGGAGGGAAGGGAGGGAAGGGAGGGAAGGGAGGGAAGGGAGGGAAAGGAGGGAAAGGAGGGAAGGGAGGGAAGGGAGGGAAGGGAGGGAAGGGAGGGAAGGGGGGGAAGTAGTGACTTTGGATTCCAAAGTTTGGATCACCACCAGTGACCACCCTCGTTGCCCCGGCGTGGAAACTGTGGAGTACCGCCGCAGCGAGGGTGCGGTACCATAGAGATAGAAGATAAGATATCATGACTTGTAATATTCCGTTGTCCTGTGTTGAAGTGCACACCTTGAACACACTATGTTGGAGTGGTGGATAAACTTTGGGTATCATATAGATAGAAAAAAAATTTATTCAAGAAATGCGTCCCAACAAGTACTGCGATTGGTGGATAGACTTTACAGTCGCTGCCCTGGCATGGAAACTTCTGGAGTACCGCCACAGCGAGGGTGCGATAGGCAGAGATGGAAGATAACAAATCACGACTCGTACTATTCGTTGCCCGTTTTTATGTATGTTGAACTGTTGAACTTCGACGTACTATATTGGAATGGTGGATGAACCTGGGGTATCATATAGATAGAAGAGATTTTCTGTGAGAAATGTGTCCAATCGCTAACTGCAATTGGTGGATGGGCTTTACACTCGCTGCCCTGGCATGGAAACTGTGGAGTACCGCCGCAGCAACCCATCGTAATTCGAGTTGCTGCAAAATGGAAACCCTTTGGCAACTTCGCCTCGACCTTGCCGTGGCTGGAAAGCAAGTACCTATGGGTAATAACGAACCAAAATTATTAATCAACGGATATTTTGTTGCGGACCGGACGCCGCACACGTCATCCGTTAATTTAACGGCAAATAACGGTGAAGAAAAAGTGAGAGCCAGATTCTGCGGACGGCAGTACGGCAAATAGCGAACCGGATATTACCGGACGAATATCACACTCAGTTTTACGGACCGGACGGCACCCGAGTGTGGCCACCTCTACGGGCATGGGGAGCGAGGCAATAGCCGGAGAGCTCCGAAGGGGTGCAACAACACGAGCCGGAGGCTCGGCGCAACAGATCCTTTTAAAGGATCGAAGCAATGTTCCCGAATGGGACCGGGCTCGCTGCAACCAAGAGCGGTTGGAGCGAGAAAACAAAGTGCAGCCTGACGGCGCGTCGCCTCCTAAGGCCTCGGCGCCGCTGGTAACAGGCCCGATCAAGCCAAAACCGGCCCCAAGGACCGTGGCCGCCCTTGGGGCCCCAGAACCAGACTGTTCCCGCCCAAACTGGGCGCCCCGCTGATAGGACACAGTCGGGGCAGCAATTTTTTCGCCCGCCCATCTTCGGGCCTCCCGTAAACTAGCTTACTAAACGTAACCACCCCGAAGCCGTACGTAAATAACATTTCCCCAACTTGGCCGAACGAGTTTCTGTCCCGGCAGTTCTGGCGCGGTTCTGGCGCCGCGGTGTCAACGAACCCCACGGGGCACCGCGTGGCCGTCAGCGGCCCGAACAGCGCAACTCGGCGTGGCCAGCGGCAGGGCTCATGGCGAGGTCGCGCAAACGCCCCAGATCGCAGTTGTTCAGGAGGCAAGTGTTGTGCTGCACGATCCCCATATTTCTGTGTCTAGTCGCCAGGCCCGGGCAAAGGGTCGTTCCAGAGAGCGAGTGGAGAAGTTGCAGAGAGCAAGCTGACTTGTGATGTGGTTGCCCAATAGGGGCTGGATTTGGAATGGTGAGAAGGACGATTGGAGTGCGCCGTGTGGGACGTCAGGCCACGGATGGTGCGGAGGAAGCATGTGCCCATTGTTGGGCTTGGAGGGGCTGAGAGACAACGCAGAACTTGTGGGGCGGATGGGTATATTCGCCACGCCGGATGCGGGTTGCGTGAGTGGGGTGCTGGGTGTAGGGGGCGCGAGGGTGGAGGCGACGAGGGGGTGGGGAATTGCGGGCGGCCGGGCGGTTCCGTTGAAGACGGAGAGCTCGAAGCGTCGCGAGAGGGGGGGGCAGCGGTCACCGAGGGGTAGGAGCTCGAGGTGCACAACGGTGAGGTGACAGTCCTTGGATGAATGAATCCATGATCAAACAAGTGGGTGCTTGTGTGAACAAGTAAAAACATGATCTGGAAGGAAATGGAATAGAACACGGACTAAATGGAGGAGAGGTGTGGAAATCCATCGAAGGCCACTGTCTTTGCAAATGTCCCTGTTTCCGCCTGGGAAGTCGATGACACGCATTGGGTAGCAGACCATGAATATATGAGTATATAACATGAATACATAGTATATGAACAAGAATATCTGGATATAACTAGCTTTCGTGCAAAATGTCGGTATGGGGGTCACGGAAAACAACAGAACATGCATCCTCTTCTCTTTTTGTGCACTCAGAAATGGCGATGTTGCGCACAAATTTCCTTGTTTTCTAACGGCCAATCTTGAGCACAACCGTTTTGCCCAAAAAACACATAATCGTGATGTTGTGTACAAGTGCAGCCTTTCGGACCTTACCGACATTTTGCACGAAAGGCTGTTATATGTGTGTGGTGAATGCTCTGTGTCCAATACACAGAGAACCTTTGGGGATGTTGACTTCCACCTGGTCAAGGCAGATGGTGGTGACGCCTACCTCGTGTCTCTGGACAAGTCTCTGGCCAGGCAGGATATTACGCCTAGCAGCACAGTGATTGTCCACGTTCTAGATGCTTACAAGCACCCTGCATAAGAGGAACCAGTGCGCAAGGTGGGGAGGACAGCTGGCCACTTGGCTCAAGTTACAGGAGTATGGTTTTGTCCGACGCTGATTTTGCTGCTGGCAAGACTTCATCAGCTTAGCTTGTTCTGCACTATTGTTGGAATTTGTGCACTAGATGTGCAGCTGCAGTGTGTCTGTTGCTGCCTTTGTCTGCCTGTGTGCGTTCATCTACCAGTATTGTCTGCAGCTTTGCTAGTCGCTGGAAGTATTGTCAGTTTTGTCACTTGGAATTAGGGGTGCAAGATGGCACTGTGGTACTACTAGTACCGTGCCCTAGTACCGTACTAGGGCATCCAAAGGGCAACCCTAGCATGTGCAAGGTGATGAACGATCTCTTACCTCCACAATGCTTGTTTGATATTGTTCTTTCACCACACACCAGAGAGTCTATGTACGCTTCACTGCTAATGTGCAACTACAGTTTACACAGCCATCCAGAATCATCTGGAGGCACAGAGTTGTACGTTTGGTGGCAATTGCAACATACCTATACACATGGTCAAGTTGCAACATCAACTGTCAGATATTGCCTGATTCAATGGAGAGAAGTTCTAGCTGACTATGCGCAGCAGTGTCGTGTCACAAAGATGCAACTTGCCCTTGTGACATCACAGTATTCATGTTGAGCGCATGTGTGGAACATGGAGATATAAACTATTGTGAATACTAAGGTTTTGGACATGTTGAAAGTGCCCACTTGCCACAATACATTATCATTGTGGTCTATTTTCTGAAATTATAGGCTTCCTAGGAGGTGGGTTTGAGGTTTAGGATTAACTAACACTGGAGTGGCTGCAAGGTCAACATTCTGGATGCCTGGGATGGCAAGTATATTGTTGTTTCCCTGCAGTGAATATGTGGTCCATAGGAAATCATTGACTCGCGTTTTAACTTCCGAGGGGAGTCAGTGCTGACACATCTTTGTGTTGCTATTTTTCACAGAACCGACGTCGGCGTGCATGGACAATTGAAGAGGTGGAGGCACTTGCACATGGCATAAAAATGTATGGCGAGGGTAGTTGGAGTGACATACAGGCCTGTAGCAGAGACCTGGAGGATAGAACTCCCATGCAGCTGAAGGACAAGTGGCGCAACATCCAGAAAGTAGTCAACAAGGAAGTGTATGCACGCACACAGTATTTTCATGGTGAGCTTCTGAACTTGCTGCATAGGTTGTGCCAGTAGTAGGATTGGGAGCAATATGGGGCAAGGACAGTGTTCCGCAAATTGGAAAGTGCAACGCCATTGTAGGGTTAAGAGGTGGCACCCATGTGCTCCAAAATGTTGTACACCTAATCGCGATTGCTGACTTGGGACCTGCCCATAGTTGGTTACCACAGGAGTGTCGATGAGACAGCAATGCAGTAGTGAAATCCGTGGGCACCTGGTTCAGACTCTTGCAGCAACTGATCAGCAGCTGTGTTGGGTGATGAGGGGAAGGGTGATGTCTGCAGTTTGCTTAGTAAGAGAGGGGCTGTCAATTCAGGACGATGACTCCCTACATTGGTCACCGCTTGATCATGGGCACGCTTCACTTGCCAGTGCGATTGGCGTTTGCCAGGTCAAGAGTCTTGGACATACCCACAAATGTATCGTGGCAGGGTCGGTGATGACGTGGCAAGAAGCAATGTTGGGTGCATGCGAATGGCAGGGGCACATGCTGCTCATGTCACACTGCGATGTTTGTGTGTCTAACTCGCCGATCGATGTTTTAGTGCATGGGGAATGTTCGCCTGCATGCCATGTGTACGATCACTCTAGTTTGCAGGCTGCGCCCTGCCAGCCCGTGCTGAACTATGTTGCCTTGTCACGTTATCCCTCCGGATTGATGCGGGCAGCCTTTCATCCAGACGTTAGATTCCGTGTTGCTGCTTCTAAAGAGTGGCATTGCCCCTCTGATGCACATATGTATACATACATACATATCCCTTTTACATGTATGCATGCCTTGTTTCCTGCTGGACCATTGTTGCAGGCAATTCAGCCTCTATGTAGGGACTCTTGCTGCATTTTTTTTCAACGTGCCCGTGTGCTGCAGAGGCACGCGAAATCACTCTAATCATCACACGCCTATAAATGTCTTGAACTCGGCTGTTCTGCACTACATCCATTGTGTATTAACACTGTTAGGGAGAAATGATGTAAGGTCCAGTACTTAACAGCACTTGCTTGTACTAATTTGTCCTGAAAGGGTGTTTAGTGTGTCAATCTCATTTGAAAACCTGGCCCTGAGATTCGATCATTTTGACGGGTTCTTGCTGTACGTCACAGTGTCCGAATTGGAAAGCGTCGTGACACACTTCACCTACCGTAGGTTTTTTAACCTTTCTGCATAGTAACGTAGTGCTTGGGTCTTTTTTGCAGAGCAAATAATATAAATAGTATCGCAAATCTTGGCCCTTCTGTTAGGAGCAACGTAAAAAAGTTTAAAACAACGCTCTGAAAACAAAATCTGGAGCAAACGCCAGACGGTGAAGTTTTCTGATGCGGAAGGGTTGAATAGTTTACAGTATTCCCCGGGCAGCAGCGTTGGGACTGAATGTTTGGCGGGATCAACATCAACCGATTCTGTCAAATGCGCTGAACATGGAGAATGACTTAGGAATGTTTTTTGGCAGGGGGATCCGGGTGGCAGGCGTCGCTGTTTGCAGTGCGCCGTTGTGACAGTGTTACTAGTAGTGTCAGGTGTACGACAGTGTGGATTGGAGGTTGTGCCTGTGCATCGAAAATTTTGTGGGCATTGTAATGGATATGAGAGCACATCTGCATATGCTAGATCTGCCTGATGTCGAGCTGAACACCAAATGCCATCAATGATCAGTATCGCTATATGAATATTCGACCATGATCTATGAGAACTTCAAAACACTGGCAGCCTTCGATTCTCAGGTCACAAAAACAGCTTGGTTTTTCCCAGTGGGACATTCTCACCCAGGTCACGTATTGATGCAAGCGAAGGATGCATGTTTTTATATGCCAGAACGTCTTTCACAACTAACGCACAAGATACAGAGACAGAGGATTGCGGACTCGTTCTCAGTCTCACTCCTTTCCTTGTGTCCACCACGAAAGATTCAACATTCCAACACACAAGTCACAGTTCCAGTTTCAACACAGACAATCAGTAAATGCCCTCGCTTGCCGTCCCTAGGGTTCGCAAGCAGACCTGCTTCCTGTTTCACTTTCTCCAGCAAAGAAGACCCCAGTGGCAGCTTTGTGTGTGCCACGATGGCCTCTTGGCCGACTGGTCGAGTGCTGGCTCGATAATCGAATTCGCCGGGAAGCAGCTGCGTGCTTCCTAGGTACCGTATTTACACGGTACTACTATCCGCCCTCTATTAGTATCCGGTGTTAGTGTCCACCCCCAGACGCCAACAGAAACGAGCGTTGGCGCGGATGGTGGCAAGCAAAGTCAGCGGCTGGTGTTGGGCCGCGTTGCCCAGTCCAGGCCAAAACGAGTTCCCTGCCATTCGCGCATCGACGGGGACGATCGGGTCGGGGTGGATGCTGTCGTGGGAGAACTTGGAAGGGGGCCCGCGAAAAGCCGCAGGGTCGACTGGCCGCCGTCGGGGCTTTCAGCGTAAGATCGCCGGGCAGCGACCGACGCCGTGACCACTGGCCACCACTGCGCAGAGCGCTGAGGGAGCACAGCTGCCAACTGAACAGGCTCAAGTCGTCGTCCAAGACAGCGTCGAGGGCAGTCGGGTGGATGCTGGCCAGTGTGTTACTAACCTGACGCTTGAAGGCGACGACTCAGGAAATTCGAAAACCCTCTGCAGGTTCTGAACGCAGTTCCAAGCGCTGTGTTTCAGCCGGCCGGACAACAACAGCAGCTGCAGCCGGGACAGGAGATCCATTGGTGTGGTGTGGTGTGGTGTGGTGTGGTGTGGTGTGGTGTGGTGTGGTGTGGTGTGGTGTGGTGTGGTGTGGTGTGGTGTGGTGTGGTGTGGTGTGGTGTATCGTGCTCTGGGTGTATGTGGCGTTGTGGAGCGCAGCTCAGTGAAGGACCACACAAGGGTGTGACAGCAGCCAGCCAGCTTGTTCCTTGAGCTCACCTTGAGGCTGGGCAGGTATGCACAGATCTGCTCGCACGTTGATCCCTGAAATGGGGTTTTGCAAATGGGACAGGGCTGACAGCAGGGGACAGGTCGGTACACGCAGGCTAAGTTGATGGAACATTGTCCACGTGGACAGACAGTGTGCTATTTTATTGTCTGGCCAGACACCCTCTGTGCACTGCCTTCTGCGGTCCCCACTCTCTGCAGTTTAATTTTGAAGATTCTTCGTCTCCTACATGTTGTGGAATAGGAATTCTTTTCTATGGCGTGTGAAGCGACATCCCGGCCAGATCCCAGGTCATCTTGTGCACGATCATCTTCAAAAGTTTCGCCTGTGGCATGCCTGAGTCCGTTGACAAAAGGGGAATGGCATCAGAGATGCTCCGCCGCTTTGTATGCATGTCGTTGCCGATTCAAACCCCGACCCCGGGCACAAACAGCCCATGGGCTGTGTACATTGAGACGCATGCGGGCCGCAACAGTATGGACAGAAACGCCAGCAGAAACGGTAGCTTTTTGCGCCGATTCATTAGGAATCCCAGGCTATTCAAGACGCTGAGGATGCCATGAGATTTCTGCGCCAGAATCCGAGCTCTTGGGGCCGAGAGCCGCTGGCTTTGAAACCAGCTAGTCAGGCTACACGCCACGACCTGTGTGCAAGAGCGACACACTCAGAGAACACCAACAAGGTGCTTACAACTTCACAAACTTTTGTGCGCTTCGCTGCATCCCCTCCAGAGTCGGGCAGCGCGAACTTGTGGCATCGCACATGTCGCGACAGCCTCCAAAAATAGCCCTCTAAACATCGTGCATGTCAGCACATCAACTCTACTTTGATCCTTCAGTGCCCAATCAACGCTGGAATTTCACATCAGATGCCCACCTTATAATCGTCAGGAAAGACGCTATGTCGATTTCAGTAGGCTTAGCATCAATTTGACGCCAGGATCAGACCGCCCGTACATTTGTCTAGGGCGGGGTGCCCTGTGCATGAGCTGTTTCTTTTCCTCTTTGTAGCAAATTCCCCCCACCCCCCCACCCCACACACACACACACACTCTTTTAGCGTCAATCCTTATGTCGATGCCCGAAATGACTCATCGATATTAGCTAATGGCCCTACGCAACTTTCAAGACTATTTTTATGAAGATGTTTGTCAGAGCTTCAGAGTTTCAGTTATTGTAGAGGAGTGCAAATTCGGATTCTGAAGGCCGGGGCAAGCGATATGGGCAGCCTTGGAGGCTCTCAAGTCTGACAATATGGGGGCTTCGTTGAAGATTGCACGCTTCAGGAAATGTTTTAAAGTAATTCATAAGCTGCTTTCCTCTGATCAGCGGCGTTTTGGGAATGTTCCATACATTTTTTGTCCTTTTTGTGGCAATTTCGTAATCCCTTAGCGTCGCAAGTTTGGAAGCCCTCCCCCCTTTTTAGCGTCAATTTGACGCCAAGCGTAACATTATCTACATAGTGCCTTTCCTTACATACGCCCAACATCAGACCCTAATAAGCCCTTCAGCACGCCACCCGTCCAGCCAGCCCTCATTCAGTGACATTACAGGAATTCACATGCATCCCGTGCGCTCCATGCATGCCCATGCGCACCCATGCGGATGCGCGCCTCTTGCTGGCCCATGCTCGCCGCACAACAGCCGTAGCTGGGCTGCCAAATGCACGTTCAAGAAATATCTGATTCGTGTCTCTTGGCTCCACAACATGCTTCCCGTTAGGCTTTCTCCTTGAGCCATCAATGCAGCAAACTTGTCCAAAAATGTTGTCTGGCCATGGGAGTTCCTGGACGTCGTCCGCCTTGTTGAATCGTTCAGCGATGGTGCTTTTTCTTTCAGCTCTCGCGGTATCTTTCCAAGGCCGCAAGGCATCACGTGCAATCCAATATCTTCGCCATCACTACAGAGAAATTTAGTCACACTTTACAGTACCTGAAATGTAATACATGCAAACGACCCACCCGCAGCTCATGAATCGCTGCAGCAAAAGCTCTCTCCAAACGCGCTGAATCTCCAAGTGTCGCTGCCGACATCCCGTCATATTGTTCGACATATGCTCCCCCATCTCACCCGTGAGAGCATGCGGTCCGTACCCTCGTGCCTTGCAGCCCCGTGATACGATTGTGTCCGATATCATGCGCAGATACGCTTCTTCCATCGCAGCCGACCGCCAGCAAGTATAACCCCGCCTGTCGGACCATCTGACCCACGGTCCAACCGATCGCCACGGCGCGACTCGCTCTCCTGTCCATCCTGCCCCTCGGAGATGGGCGGCCAACTCGCCTTGTCCCTATCGCACCCTTCGCCAACGCCCAACGCCTCCGCGCGGCCAATCCCATGCACTCATCACCCCTTGGTCTGATTAGCTCCAACATGCTCGACGATCGCGCATCACTCTGTCGCCCACGGCGCAGCACGGACACCAATCCAAAGCACCTCTCTTGACCTTCACCGCACCCCTGCAAGCTTTGCAGTACACGAGCTGCGCATACTGTGCACCACGCATAGTTACTTCCCAGCCCATTCAAGGCTGTAACCTACTAGGAATCAGGTCCTTGCAGCCCATAGTGTGGCCAGACCTGCGCTGGTGTGCCCCAGCGATGTATGGGGAAGTGCATATGAATGTTGACCATTGTATCAAGTAGGTGCATTGACGTAGTCTCTTTTTCTTGTACCCATGCCAGCAGCGTGTTCGCCATCATTC
>CAJHUC010002582.1:0-11246 GCA_905146915.1 Ostreobium quekettii | reverse complement strand
GAAGATGCCCAAAAACTGCTGAAAGTTGGCGGGAAAGTAAAGACTTGTCCCAGAATCTCCCTTTAACGTTGAATCTTTGTAGAAAGCCCCATTAAATCTCAAATGGCGTCCCTCAAGGCTGTCCACCATCATTTCATCTTTCAAGGGGGGTGGGGGGGGGGGGTGGAGGGAGGAAAGGTTAAGATGGTATTACAAGTTAACTTGGCGAAACCCCTCCTTTTCCACCAATATTGTAGGTGCTATAGGTGTTGTTGTTGCGGCCCGTCGTCAGCCGCTGGTTTCCAGAGGCTCTGGGGTCGCCCTGCCCTGTAGCACAACCGTTGGAGGTTGGCTGGCCTCTCCACCTCGGATGGTGGGCGTTTCCGGGGCAGTCGAATCGGCGGTCGCGCGGTGGGCCCAATGCTCGACGGGGATCGATCCCCAGGGCCTGCTATTGGCGAGAGGTGGCGGCGCAGTGAGGCGGTGGTTCGCTGGCTCGTGGGAGGCCAGAGAGTGGGCCAGAATGGTTACATGATTCACAGCATGCGCGCGCACAAATCCGCATGCGCGATGCCCGATCGCAGGTCCATTGCAGTCACATCAAGACAAGACAACACAAGTGCGCGTCCAGGCACATCGTCACCGTCCACCGTTCACCTACGTTCGACCCAATGTCCTCTAATTCCAAGCATCTCACACCCGACCCCCTGGCCCTAAGTACAGTACTTATAGAGTCATAGTAACTATGACTTCAGAAGGCCATATCTTCATCAACTCTTAACGGAATCGGGCGTTTAAAAGCTCGTTGGAACCAAGAAGCTCTATTCACAAAACGTCCAAATTACATAAGCACCACTCCAGAAAATGCCAATAACTGCCTGACCCCAAGTAACCATGTCGCAGTTGTGCACCCACTTGGGGCTAAGCCAAGTTGGTCTTTCTGGTTATTTTCCTTATTTGTTTTACATGTTTTTGAGTTAGTACTGGGCGAGTGGGTGGGGACAGGTGGTGAAGAATGTAGGATGGGATAAATTGCAATGATTATGTGGTTGTTGTGGTACTTCCTGCAGGGGATCAAATGTGCATGCCTGCAGAAGCTGTGTGAACTTTTTCCTATCATTTGTGCCTCGTTTCACCTCTGCGTCTCCACTAGACACCTAGCGACCGCCCGGGGCCAATCCCTAAACGAACTGATGGGCCCACCTCACAGCAAATGGGTGCTTGCCCCGCCGAGCCTGCAACACATCGGCAGAGAGCGCCAACGGCGAATTTGACGGCCATTGGGCAAGGAGGCACCCTAAGATCCAACCCATTGGCCACAACAAGTGGTTTTGGAGCCGAAGCCCCAGAGGGAGGGGTTGCACATGTGATCCGGCATGAAGAGGGGTGCTTGCGACGTCCCCATCAGTTGGGAAGCAGCGGAGCAGGTTGAGATTTCGAACGGGGTTGAGTCAGACAATACAGAAGGAAGGTGGCATGGGAGGTGGGAGTGCAGTGTACCGGCGGGGGGGTGGGGGATGGGGGGGGGGGGGGATGTGGTGTGACCGGGCAGGTGGCAGTGGCCCCAATTCATTGATATGCCAATGAGGGGCGCACGGTGTGACTGTGCGGGTGACGGCACCCTAGTACCATGATGTGCCAGTGAGGGCTGACACCCTAGCCGGGGCTAGGGGCCGCACACTGTGCACAATGACCGGGTGGGTGATGGTGCCCGCAACCCCATGCTGCGGCTCTGGGTCACGTGAGGGCGCACCTTGGTGGGGCGTAGTATGGTGGCACCCCTGCAGTACTTTGGTGCCAGATTGGGGTGGAGCCTCCACCTTGGAGGCACCACCCATACATTGTGATGGCGGGTGGGGGCCTGTACATTGAGGTGTTGGGGTTCCCAATACTTTACCTGTATGTGGTGAAATTGTGGACAAGCCTTGTAGTGTGTCAACAACACCCGTGCTAGTAACGGACGGCCGAACACAACAAGAACAACAACCCCAACGATGAAGGCCATTAGAAGTTCAATATTTGCCCTAGAATCAACAATGCATCTATTGCTTTTAGTTGCATTGCAAGTATAGTGGCTGTGCGCAGTCAGGACAAGCCTTGAAAGGCCCTTTCACTGGGACACACCCATACTGCTAGGCTGGTAGATAGGCTAGGGTCTCTCACTGATCCTTAGGACCTAGCAAGATAGATATAGACGTGGGTGCCATAAGCTAACCCAGAAGCCAGTTAGAGGAGCCTCATTTGGTTCTCTCGTCCTAGGCAAGGGGCACTAGGTTTAGATTTGTTATGAATTGAGGATATAAACTACTCATAAGTACCTTTGGTGACTCCCTAGAATATTGAGTACCAAGAGGACCTTGGGGAAAGCACTAGTGGGTAACTTCAATGTTTAGTAGGTCTATTCCTAGGAGGGCAAAGGAACTTGATTGTTTGGTTTAACGGCATACAAGTATCAGCTGAGGATGAGGATCATGGTAGCAAAGCGACAAGATCTCATGGTCTTGAATGGAGATGATTCTTTTGAGTCGTCATATGGTGGTGGTGAATTTATTATATGAGCTAGCCGTTTGGGGGTTTTGGTGGAATAGATAGAGCACCGCACTTAGAGGAGACGTGTGTTTGTTGTTGCTACAACAGTCAACCACAGTAGTCGACAAACCAGATTCCTCAGTGGTCCAGAAGCTAGGACAAAGGGTAATAATGAGGGATGAGTTTGAGCAGGGCTTCCAGTAGTTTGAGCAGTGAGCTACACAAGCAATTGGCAATGTGGTGATAGGCACTACTCATGCAATGTCTGCACATGTTGACCGTACTACAGCCACAGTATCACACACAGCCGCAACTGTTGATCAGGTGACATTATCGTTAGATGCACAGACTGCTGAGGTTTTTGACCAAACTTAGCAATTTATAGGGAAATTCCAATATAAGGTAGATGGGCAAGTGCAAGAAATATACAAATTGACCCATCAACTGAAGAAGGAGTGTGAGCGTAGGCAAGAGGAGGGGAAAAGACAAATTAAGAAAGCTCAAAAACAGATTTGGTATTTGATTGAATAATTGGCAAAGGCATTGGACAGAATCGATGAACTTTCAACAAACTAGGCAGTTGCTCAATCAACATAGGACCAGTCAGTTGCTCAACCTAGACTCAAGACTCCACATGATAATCCTTTGGTAGAGCTTACTAGAAACCCATAGGTTCTTGAATCAGGCCATTCGGGTTAGTGGTAGTGGAGATATAGCTATTAGAAGTTACAGTACTTAGGTTACCCCTTTGCACCGTATTGGGGGATGAGATAGTATCGATACGCTGACGCTGTCCGCATTGTCACGTGATGCAGGGCACGCCAAAGGGTGGCCCCGATGCCCGACGGTTGTAACTCTTGCCGGCCACTCGCCTCCGCATGGCTGCACTTGCAGGCCGCACCGGCGTCGCGCACCCACTGCGCGCACTGCCAGACTGCACTCGGCCGATCGCAGGCTTGGGCCCACACTGCGCACTCCGAGGAAGCGAGCGCCCCAGACCGCCCGCCGTCATTCGGCAAAGGAGGCCATTCCTACCAGATTGTACGCCGCGGCGGGCACATCGCCCGCACATCGAGCCGAAAACCACACCAGTAACGTTAATCAGAGGAAGCCCTGGATAGCAACGGTAGTTACCCAAGTGGTGGCAACAATAGTTACCCAAGATCAGGTGGTGGCTCTGATGATCAAGAGGTTGCATAGTATGCAGCCAAATATGGATCTAATGCTTTCTTACATTAAGTGAAGGGAAACTGACTGGCCCCCACTCTGGCTAGCTAGGAGGACATTGGGGGCAATTGGGTTAAGTCATCCAAAGGACTTGTACCCTTCAAAATACTCAACTCAGCTTCACCAAGAGGAGATATCAAAGAGGGAAGTGGCAGTGAAAAAATAGAGAGAAAGACGTCAATACCGATGCACACAACGAGTTGAGCAGAAAGAAAATACCTCAAAGGATAGGAGGGAGATATCTTTTAGAATCTCAAGTCCATACCGGAGAGCCCCCTACGGTGTCAGCTCAGAGGCGGGAGGTCCCTCTATTTGCCGATGCTATGGAGACACCAGCTCTAGGCATTGGAGTATATGTTGCTAGTAGTGGAGGCCATAGTAAATAGGATAAGTGTCTCTGCTTTGATTGATAGTGGAGCAATTTGGTCATTTATTAGTGTCGACCAACGCTATATTTTGTGGGTGCGTATTCTGTATTGAAATTGGCCAATGGGGAGACAACAATCTTCATTGGGACAGCCCCAAGGGTGTTGGTATGCATTGGGAGCATACCTTGTTAACCAGATTTGATAACATTCCCCATGATGGATGGGATTCAGATGATATTGGGGAAAGATTGGTTGTACATCTGTTGGTGCTGAAATGCGAAGCTTGTTCATGGCTTTGATGGGCGGATTTCGGGGAAAGAAGTTCCTAGCAACGACAATGGGAATTGGACGCACCGTACTGGAGTCAAACTAGACAGGAATAGTAATCTGTCATAGAGTATATATGCGGTGCTGCCGTGTGAGGAACATCCCTCGTTATGGACTCAAAGGCCGACTCTCCTTCCCCCGTATCCCCATGAGGGCGATCGCTCCACGTAAGGGCGCCCAATCGTGATGGGCCCCAACCCCCCGAGGCCAACCGTTGGCTCAACCGCGGGTCATGATCCCAGGGGCAGCACTGTGGTGCTTGCTTAACACATCATCAACCCTTTAGTGGATTTCTTGAAGGAAATGCCGTTGATGCAAATCGAACGGCCCTCTTTGGAGTGCAGACGGGAAGCGCGAATCCACGATCGCCGATGCTTCAACGGGTTGGGCCAGACCAAGGCCACGCCACACACAAAACGCCCAGGGCTTACATATTTGTTCACCCTTCCCACAACGAAGAGCCTTGCCGACGGCGGCAGTGACCCCCGTAGCCGAACAGTTCGAGTCTTCTTGCACCCACAGAACTTTCCTTTTCATGTGGCAAGGATCATCATCCATCATCAACCAGCCAGAATGCCTTGTAAACTATATTCTCGAAGTACATACAAGTCGCACACCATTACGCATAAGTGATCCACCCAGTGAAATGGTGGTCATTATGCGGTGTTGCGAACAGATTGGTGTTTAAGCATAATCTACTTGAGGAGAGGATCACAGTGGAGCCGATCAGGGGCATTGGTGAGCAGCCTGGCATAGCTTGCCAAACAGTCGACAAGGGATTACCTAGTTTCCAACATTGTTTTGGAGTTCATTGAGTGAATCGTTTGGGCATATTGTATTTGCCTTCTTTTTGGCAATACATACTTCGGCGATGGATTGAACCATTCAGCCGCATATGCAAGATGGTGTTTCATTGCTAGGGATGGCCGATGTTCCTGAAGGGGGAACACAAACTTCTACACATTTCTCTGGGAAAAGAACCTCAAACTTCTCAAGATTCCCCTAGGTGTAGGTAAGGACAAAGAAAACTAACAAATGTGTCAAGCAGCCGGCCAAGAATAAGTTGGATTTTATTTTAATGCAACCAGGCTGGTAAAAGGGCTAGTAAAACAGACCAACCTTAGTCCCAATCAAGTCCTATTAGTACAAATATACTAATGTACAAGGAAAAAAGCCCGGAACTCGGGCATGACAGTTTTGCCTTTTTGGTCTTCATGTCCTCTATGTGGAGGCAACAAAAAGATGCAGTCTACACTCGGGCGCATCGGAGATGCGTGTATCTCTACAGCACTTTGCAGCACTGTGGCTGCCCGACAATTTGTCGGCATTCCCATCGATGGCGGATCTGCAACAATTGTTGCAACGCCTAGATCGAACCGAGGGGATCCTTGCCGCTGCCAACCTATAACTAGAGGCCCCCACAAATCTTACGCCGGAGCAGCAAGCCGCAGCGGACCATCTGTTGCGCCTATGACAGGTATTCTGTATGGAGGGCCCTTTAGCAAGCCTCAACGCCCTCCGTGTCTCAAGAACGCCCTCCCCGTCTCAAGAACGAGCACATCCCGCGCTTGGATCTCAATCCTGTGCCCGGTCCTGTCGGCCAACGCCACTGGACCAAGGCTTTTGATGTCACTGACACTGCACAGGGACACAAGATTCGTCAAGCTCTTGGTGCAGGCAGCGGATGCCACGCGTCGAGCATAAGCGGGCACTGAGGCACCACAGCAATGACAGCGATAGCCGCCCCCTCCCGTCGGCCGCCCTTGAGCGTACATCTGACGACTTCACAGAGTCGCCCGCCATCCTACCGCTTCAGTGATGGAATTCCACATAATTGCCGGAATGCATCGCAGGATTGTTGGACTTGCCTTTCCCATGGAATCCCCCCGATGGGGCGCTTGTTGTGCACTTCCTGATTGCAACATTCCTTCTCGACCCACAACTGAACGACATGCCCTTGTATACAAGGGTGGTACATGTACCACCCTTTGGCCCCTTGGCCCTGGGCAGCAAGGCATACGATATGGCAATGACACTCCGCGCAGCGATCACCAGGCCGATGGCTATTGCTGAGCGCCATCGCGGGGCTCTAGAGCCCCTTCGCGGCACAGCCACATGCGGAAGGCAACTTACCGTATTTACGCGGTATTAGTAGGCACCCCCTTTTAGTATCCACCCCCATCTTGGGGGGTCGAAACCACGTTGGTATCCATGACCCGGTGTTAGTATCCACCCCCAAAACTCAACAGAAACGAGCACAAGAGGGCTCGTTGGACTCGCCTTGGGGAGAAGAAGCTATTTTTCACGTCTGTGCTTGCGCAGCACTCTTGTTGCATGCCTTCGACGTGCAACAGTTGCTGCAAACAGCTATAGTGCGATATCCTATAGTGCGATGCACTTGATGGCTGCAAGCTTCACAGCTTAAGCAGCTGATGATCTGGGAGAGGATTCGGAGGGTGTCGATGAGTATTTTGATGGCTTTGCATCAGATCTGGATGTGGACTGCGATTGATTGTGAATGCGTTTCTGCGTTTTTGCATGGGATTTCGTAATTTTGACTTGGTGATGTGGCTGTTGCTGTACCGCATCTTGCATTTTTCATGCCTATTTTTGTGTATTTCACCGCCTATTTTGCAAAAGTTTTCTTTGTCTACTCCTTGGATTAGGGCTCTAAGCCATGTTAGTATCCATGACCCACTATTAGTATCCACCGCTCAATTTTGGGTCCAATACACGCCTACTAGTACCGGGTTAATACGGTAAATTTTGGTTTGCCGTTTTTCATGGTCGGAACTTGCACCAATGGTGCATGACCTCGCATGCGCCCACATGATCGGACCAAAGCAACACGCGACGAGCACAGTCGAGTGCTGGGCGCCATGGGAACGGCTGCAGAAAGCCACGCCTCTCAGCCCAGTTGTGCTTTGGAAGCGGGGCCCAGTTCGGCAAGGCCCTTTGTCATACTCACACCACACCATCGCCATCACATCCAGACACACCCGCGACTTTCCGAGACTGCCGTGATCATGTGGGACCGTGCCGGGAAAGCACACCTAGAGCGCAAGTGGACATGGCGCTCCGCAGCCGTGACACTGATAGCCGCGCGCCTCCCACTGGCTGCCCTCGACCACAACCACCGGCCCACCTGGGAACCCACAACATATGACTCAGAGAGCCCCGCCACTCACGTAACCCCCCCATGTCACAGGGGTCGATTCTTACACAAGAACGCTGAGAGTCAGACTCTAAAAAAATCAGTTCCGGGGCGCTCTTAGCCGCGTTCCAAGCTTACAGTATAAGACACAAATGAGGTCTGGTAGTCTTTATGCTGCGGAAATGGGCAGTGCTGCCCAGTAACGGGTCCTAAAAATATTGGAAGCGCCCTTCGAGGGGTTGTGTGCGCCATGTGTTCAATTTCGATTCAAATTCAATTGACGATTGAAAGATGAAAACTGAGCTCAATCAGCTTCCGGTCATATCCTGACCCATGAGTCGGGAATATCTGCCCAAATTTACAACGGAATACAACGCCCCCATCTCCGATGGCCACAAAAATGTGTCTCAGCGCGTGCCCATTAAGCCGGCGCCCTTTCACCCCGTCAATCCCCACAAAAAATCAAATGGCCAATGCTTAAGAATTAGTGTGCAGGACGCGTCCATCCAGCCGCTCCGTCTGCCATCCCCATACCTCTTCCAGTCCCATCTGCTCCTCGGCCCGTTCCATGTCCCGATCAGCAGCAGCAAACTCCCAGACAAGAGTTGCTGGAAACACCCACACGCACAAAATTGAAATCTTGACATACTGAATCCACTCTGCGCACGCTTCCAAATAAGCAACCATGCAATTCGCCAACATTTGAGATCACTTTAATCTTTGCATGGTTCCGCCTGGCCGTTATCGGTTGTCTGTCTAGTGTCGAGGCATTTCTCCCCAACCAATAAAGTACTGGTCGAACACGCTGCTGTCCACGTCGCCGACGCACTGAGTGCGCACGTTCCTCTTGAATCTCTGCTCGAATCCGAATGTTCAAATCTCAAATTCCAAAACAAGACGACCACCTCAGCCATGGGAGCCCTGAATTCAACCCACAGACATCCATTGACCTCTGTGGACGCCTCCCCATGGTCTCGTTCAGCGTCCCAAAACTGTTGCACCATTTTGTCCACACCCGCATTTACCATACCATGCAAACTTACATGCGAAATCTGCCAACTTCCGCTCGTCCGAGGTGCCAATTCGTGTGCAAGTTTTCTCCACATGGGCATTCCTCGATGCTCACATGGCCCCACGAGCACCCCCCTTCACCCATCACCTGGGCCTTGAGGCCCCTGACTGCAGATCCTGGCTGCCCAGCACGAATTTGATGGACCGAGCTGCGAACCGCCGGCCGATCTGTGACCCCAGTTTGGCCACCATGTCGATGGCGCCCGGTTGAGTCAGCAGGCGGTACAGCCTGGGCGCCGTGTTCTGCACCTGGGCCATGATGGCCTCCTGCGCTTGCTGCAGGTCCCTGGGGAGGGGCAGGCCCAGGGGCCCGCTGCCCTGTTGGCATTTCACAACCACGCTCATTTTCAACAACCAGCTCTCTCTTTCATTTCACTTTTTTGCCTTTTTCACTTTTTTGCCTTTTCTTGCAGGTCTTTGATTCCACAACAGTACAATTTTAATCCAGAATGCAACATCGCACTTTAGCTCGCATTTAGATTGTGATCAGGGCATGCATAGGGCAAGTATTGGCGGAGGTGTATCCCCTCCAAATAAGGACCTGGTGGCAACAGCTTGCCATGATATGTGATATTGGCTGTCACACCGATTCACAGACGGGCTGCTGACACCGTTAAAGTACTAGAAAAGGGACATCTTTGCACGAGGTAGCAAGCAGCCGTGTCAGTCTGACATACTATCTCCACACACCTCTAGCCTGGGCCTCAGGGCCCCCATGCGCTTCGCGATCACCCCCGCCAGCATCTCCCCCCGCTGCCTCGCCACGCCCTCCTGCGCTCCTTCTGGCAGCAGCGCCGCCGCCGACGCATCGCTGCCCAGGCTGGCCGCAAGCCGCCGCCGCGCGTCGCCCACTGCCATCGCGTCCACGATGCGGGACAGCTCCGCGACCAGTGGGTCGCGCACGCCCTCGGCCGTGGGGGAGACCATCCACTCGGCCAGCAGCCAGAGCTGGGAGGCGTCGAAGTCGCGGCTCTTACTGCCCTCGCGCACCAGCTGTTCCATCCGGCTCCAGCGGAACTGGCCGTTCTGGGGGTGCGCGGGGTTCAGCGACTGCTCAGCTCGTGGTTCATCGTGTAAGCAAAATGATTGTATCATCCACGTTCATCCACGTGCATGTTCATTGACGAACTATATGTTGTACACCCAATGTTGCGATGTCCTGGAGGCGCGCCGGGGGGCGGGGGGCGGGGGGGCGGGCAGCAACTGCTCCTTGCGCGGTTTACACTGGAAGCAAAATTGCCTTTCCACTTCGTCAATATTGGGACAACAGCCCGTCGTAAACGAGCGCAGCCGGCATGTCAGTTTGCGTCAATGGCGATCTGTCTGAAACCTTCGAGCACTGTGCGTTTCCACAAATTCTAGACGGTTGGGGTCACAAAACCTCATGATAGTTGAGGCTCTCCACAGTACAAAACAACAGACAAAGTGCATAGCTTTCTTGGTTGCCTCCGATGCGCAGTATTTATCAGGGTTTTGTACGTCGCAACAATTCACTCCTCTCAACATCTTTTTGGTCAATCTCTTTCAACTGAGCTTCATGTTTTGAAAACAGTCTAAGTAAAGAAATACACCACAGGTGAACAATGGCACGAGGAGCAAGGTTAGGAACCTCAAGCAACGCGCCAGCAACAGCAATACTGCCACTAGTCGTGCAACACTGCACAAGCACTGGCTGAAACCGCCGCAATTTGAACACACACCTGAAGCACGAGATCCTCAAAAGACGACCTCAGTTGGGGCACTGGGTCAGTGAGCAGGCGCCGGGCCATGTATGGGTACGCCCGAGCCAGCAGCTTGTACTCGGGGTCGATCTGCAGCGCAAGGCCCTCGAGCACCGTCAAGGACCTCAGGATGAGGGCGTAGTAGGAGGGCACACTGTGGAAGGGGCACACAACACATGCCGTCGATCCAAGCACATTGTACACATTCATGTAGACTGCACATGTACATACTCCCACGTACCATATGTGCACTATTGGCTTCATTCTTGTCTCATGTGGTATATGTGCACATACACGATGCTGTGGGACGCTAGCATTGCCAGTGAGACGGAGAACCCAGGAAGTCCTGAGGAGGTCCATGTGGCAAGAGGACACAGTGCTATGCTGACAAAAAGACATGCAACAGTACACGTAAAGCACAGGGCAATTGACCAAAGCACAACTTGGTTCCATTTCACAACCCGAAAGGACATAAAACTATGCACGCCAAATCGCCATAAGATCATTCAACAACTACTCGCAACATCGTCACTATTAATCAGAAAATCGTTCACGAAAACATGAAGAAAGGGTGACGCCGTCAGTGCTCACTTGAAAGGAAATGCGAACAGGACCTCTCCGAGACCGTCAACGATCGCCTTGAAGTTCAGTTGGGCAACGGACTTGTCCAGGACGTTGTCGAAGAAGGCGGCCAGTGCGGGGGCGATGGGCGACGTGTCCACCGAGCGGTCCATGAAGTCCAGGGTGTAGTAGTCTTCACACATCGCCATGTAATCCCTGTCAACCAGGCACAACCAAATTTTGAGTGCTCGGACCGCTGGGGAACAATGCGCAACTTCTATATGCATTCAAGCCTTGTCAAAATCAGAG
>CAJHUC010002581.1:0-19768 GCA_905146915.1 Ostreobium quekettii | reverse complement strand
AAACCAGTTTTGAATAACAGGCCAAGAGGTCAAGGAGGCATGACTTACAAAAGTTCTCGTGTTGCTGAAACAATGAATTTGCAGGCACCCCAAAAGGAGCGGGAATACGAGCCGCTAGCCGAAATCCGCGACCCAATGGAGGGGAAGATGGTCACCAATAGTGCGCAGCTACGTGCCACTACGATGGAAGTACTGAAAAGGGCAGGCCGTTGTTTTAGATGTTTTAAGCCCTTTTCAGCAAGCTATCATGGAGAATGCGAAGGGCGTGGAGTACTCCCGCAGATGCCGGTGAGTCCCGCTCGAACGCGATCATCCACATACAGAATTTCTACCAAACTGTGTTTGGCAATGCGGAAGCATAATATCATGAGTGTGAAACTGCAAACTGCACCCATGGATGTGCGAATGAATGCAGCACCAGTGATTCCTGTTCCGAAAGTGAGAACTGCACAGAATGCTATGAATCGTGTGGTGAAAATGTCTCACACTCTGGCACAGCCAGAAACGACCCAAAATGGTCTGCACAGTGAGGTAGATCGTTCTGATCGCATGCTGAACCCTGTGCATTTCCAGCATATACAAGCACTGGTGCTTATCGTTTCACACTTGATGCATGTGCGAACCCGAATGGGGACAACGCACTTTGTGAGCGATATTGTTCTCGAGCTGACAGTCTCCTTCGGAAACCACTCGCTCATGAATTTATGTGGATCAATCCACCTTTCTAGAATGCAGCGCCATTCTTGGATCATTATTTTGCTGAAAGAGCAAACGCCCCTACACATGTAGGTGCATGCATTCTACTGCCTGCTTGGCGAACATTCACAGACGATCCCAGGTTGCGCCAGTTGCGCACCCTTGTCCATTACCCAAAGGGTACACAGTTGTTTACTCAACCGCAAACCGATCGTCCACATCGCAAGGAGATGCCTGGCATCCCTTGGCCTGTGAATGTGTATTATCAACTCCCAGAGGGTTCAGCGGAGCACCGCATCCGAGGGGTCTGACAAGACCAACCTCGTTTGATCTTTACCGGTCAAGTCGGGCATCAGCCCGCCTCCATTCTCTTTGATACGGGCGCGACTGGCACCGCCTATATCACCCCGACATATTGTCGTCGGTTAGGCTTAACGCCACGCCCTCCACATGCACTGTCAAATCAACAACTTCGTCGCCTTAATCGCCTGCACCGCTTGGCCCGAGCAACGCGACGCATTGTGGACCCCACGGAGTTCTCCATTCCTCTGCGGGCGGATCCTTTTCCCGTTGAGAACGAAGTTCTCTTAGCGGATGGTACATCTCTCCCATCCTTGGGAGTTGTGGATATCCCCTTGACCATTCAAGGGTACAAGGACACAGTCCGTTGCGTGGTTATTGACCTCTCTGATGATTATGACATCATCCTCAGCGACAATTGGCTCTATGAGCACGCCGGTGTCATTGACTATCGTCATGGTCATATCCGCGTGGTTTCTCGTGGTCGTGAGATTACTCTTCGCAGTACTCCTCGCTCCACTGATCCCCCTTCCCTGGCCCGCCGGGTCGGTCGTTTGTGTTTGATCGGCTTTGCTCGTCGAGCCTACCAGCGTGGTTCTCCTTTACGCTTGGTTCTGGTTCGCCGGGTCGGCGATCTCCCAGAGGGGGACGCACTAGGCCCTTCGATCACTTCAGATCGGGTGACTACATCTCATGCTGTTCCACCAGCACAGATCACATCCCTCTTAGAGGAGTACAAGGATTTGTTTCCTAATGAACTCCCTGAGGGACTCCCCCCGGATAAGGGCGTAACGCTGACCATTCCATTAGAGGAAGGGACCAAACCGGTTAAGCGACCTGCTTTTCGGTACAGCCCAAAAGAAATGGAGGAGATCAGAACTCAGGTAGAATACCTGTTGCGAAAAGGTCTGATCATGGAGAGCAGTAGCCCCTTCGGGGCCCCTGTGCTTTTCGTACCAAAGCCGGATGGCAGCCTCCGAATGTGTATTGACTACCAGGCATTGAACAAAGCCACTATCAAGAACAAGTGGCCGATCCCAAGGATAGATACCCTGTTGGATCAGTTGCAAAGGGCCAAAGTCTTTTCGGCCATAGACTTGCAGCAAGGGTACTATCAACTGCGAATCGATAAGGCAGATTGTGCCAAAACAGCGTTCGTCATGCCATTGGGTTTGTACGAGTTCAAGGTACTTCCTTTTGGACTTGCGAATGCCCCTGCGATATTTCAGCAGGCAATGCACCATATATTTGGTGACCAAATCGGCAAACACGTCCTAGTTTACTTGGACGATATCCTGGTGTTTAGCCGAACTGCTGAAGAGCATATACGACACCTAAGACAGGTGTTAGAAGTGCTGCGACAGCAAAAGCTATACTGTCAAATGCACAAGTGCCAGTTCAATAAGGAGGAAATCTCCTACCTGGGACATATCGTGTCTCAAGAAGGAATACGCCCAGATCCCGAAGGGATCGAGAAGGTGAAGAATTGGCCTGTACCTTAGTGCATGAAGCACGTACAACAGTTCCTTGGACTGGCTAACTATTTTCGAAAGTTCATTCAAGGCTATTCGAAAATGGCAACTCCCTTGACAGACTTGACCAAACAGAATGGCAAGTGGGAGTGGACGTCAAAGTGTCAATCAACGTTTGAGCACATAAAGGAGTGTTTGACCACCGCTCCTTTGCTCAAAATGCCAGATCCTGAAAGACCATTCGAGGTCATCGCAGATGCCTTGCAAACTGCTGTAGGGGCGGTCCTAATGCAGGACAATCACCCTGTTTATTATGCGAGCAGGAAGTTCCTCCCAGCGGAGTTGAACTACAGCGTGACGGACCAGGAGGCTTTAGCCTCAGTCCATGCTGTCCAATTGTGGAGGTGTTACCTTGAAGGAACACGCTTCAAACTAGTAACGGACCACTGTCCGTTGACCTACCTTAAGTCACAACCACAGCTGAGCTGGAGACAGGCCAGGTGGTCGGAGATCTTACAACAGTTTGACTTTGACTGGGAATATCGCCCAGGACGAAAGAACGTGGCTGATCCACTCTCTCACATTCCTCCATCGCCGGATGAGCAGGTGGCTAGGAGGAAAAATCAACTAGTTGTATGTGGCTTAAGGGTAGTGCATAAGCGGGGAAGCCGAAAAGAGGCAGGAGAGACGGTAGAGGCCAAAGATCTAGCCTCCAGGATCCGTCAGGCCTATGGCAAAGATCCCCAGCTTACGTCTGTAAGACAGCAGCAAGAGATGCGCTGTACAGACGGGTTATGGCTGCGAGGCAATCAGGTATATATACCTGTCGGTCTGGGACTGAGATCTGCCAGTTGGTTCATGACCATCCAAGTGCGGGACACTTTGGTCAAGCCAAGACCCTGGACTTGGTCCAGCGGCATTACTGGTGGCCGGGAATGCGACGAGAAGTACAGTTGTATGTCGATACTTGCCTGGTTTGTCAACAGGTTAAGTATCCTCGTCAAAAGACCCCAGGCTTATTACAGCCATTGGGCATTCCTGGGGAGCCATGGACCGAATTGTCCATGGACTTCATCACTCAACTGCCAAAAACTAAGGGAGGTCATGATTCTATCGTCGTCTTCATCGATAGACCAACCAAAATGGTCCGCCTAGCAGCCACGACCACCGAGCTCTCCGCAGAAGGAGTAGCTGACTTGTTGGTGCAGAATGTGATAAGGCACCACGGCCTCCCCTCTCAGATAGTGTCCAACAGAGACGTTCGGTTCACTTCCAGGTTTTACCGGTACCTGGCCGAGAGGTGGAAGATTCAGCTCAACATGAGCACTGCGTACCATCCACAGACGGATGGCCAGACCGAAGTTATGAATCGGATTCTGGAGGACTACTTACGCAGCTATACGCGTTCTGACCATGATGCATGGGATGAACTGTTAGCCATGGCCGAGTTTGCTATGAACAACTCGAAAAACAGTTCCACCCAAGAGACCCCGTTCTATCTGAATTACGGGAGGCACCCAAAGAGTCCCTTAGCTCTTGGTGTGCAAATTCGGAAGCCTTTAAAGGGCTATGACAATCCGAATGCCCGCGGCTTGGCAGTAGCCATTGAAAGGGCACAACAGCCTTATTTGAGGCAGTCCGGTATACCCCTCATGGAGGGATTACCAGCAGTGACACGATTTGATCACCGTGTCCAATCAGCACTGAGAGAGGCTTGGGCGTGCTTGGAAAAAGCACGGGATAGGCAGTCGAAGCATGCTGACCGCCATCGGAGGGATGTGTCGTTAATAAAGGAGATGACATCCTCCTTTCGACACAACATATCACCCTCAAACACCCTGGAACTCGGAAATTATTACCGAGGTGGATTGGGCCCTTCACCATCCTCGACCAGATAGGTTCTGTTGCATATCGACTAGAACTCCCGGAAAGCATGCATAGGATACACCCAGTATTTCATGTGTCGAAAATCAAGCCTTATAAGGCAAGTGGCAGAGTACAGCAACCCCCAATACCTATCGAGATCGAAGGTGAACTGGAGTATGAAGTTGAACGTATCCTTAACAAAAGAAATAAAAAGCTTGGGAGACGCAAAAACTATGTTGAGTACCTTGTCAAATGGCTGGGGTATGTACATGAGCATAATAGCTGGGAATCAGCAAAGTGAGTTGTAAATGCACAGGAACTGGTTCAAGCATTTGAAAATGGTAGAACACCTGTGATGCGAATGCAAACTGCATAAAGTACGGGATGTACATACTGAGACATGCTCATGTGTGACTATGCTTTGACAGGTTCTCCTGCGATGGGCCCAGAAGAATACTGGGTACACCGCCCCCCGTGCCAAGATGCAATTTGGACACATGAACACCATGTCCGTTGCGATCTTGAACGGAGAAAGGTTGGATCTGGACGACCCGCTCGTGCCGGCACCTCGTGGAGCTGTGCGTGTGCGTGGCCGCGGGCGAGGACGAGGTCCCGCACCGGGCCGGCGCACCCCTGCATGGGCGTTTGGTGGTTCCCACTATAAGGGTCGTAGATCATAGGCCGGGAGGTCGAACTTTCCAGCCATTTGGCTGAGGAAGAGTTTTAATGAGGGTTGTGAAGACCGGGAGGTCATGTAAAACAACCACTCTTTCTCTTCACCCTTAACTGTGTAGTGTTTCACAACTGGGCATGTGTCGATTCGCACAGCCAGTTCTATTCACATACACATGAAGTTTCTGCTCCCATATCCACATAATGGGACGAGGACGCCCCACTCCCTGAGGGGGACGAATGTTACGCGCACCGGCCTGATGTGGGGGACGCCCTACTAATGGTCCTTGGTATGGGGGACGCCCTGCCCAAGATCGTATTGTATTCCTTGTCCCACGGTAACCATTATACTCATATGGATATGGGAGTAGGAGGGGTGGTCCCGCCTAGGTGCCCTGTAAGGACCTAGGTGCCCGGCGAGGTGGGTCCACGGCTCAAAGAGGGCAGGAATCCCACACCCACAGACTTTTCGTATCATTAACAGAACGTTGGAGTTTGTGTGAGCCGGGTGCCCCACGAGAGGATGATGCACTAGATTATTAGGCACGGAATAGTGCTCGATGGCTTATAGTGGCATGGGTGGCTTGGCACTCATTGTGTGTGCCAGCCGGAAGTGGTGCGTCAGAACGGGGCTTCTTAGCATCCTAGAGGTGGCCACTCAAAGGTGCCATCCGGTCCGTTAAATCCGGTTCGTTAATTTTTATCAGCTGTCCATTAAATTTCGTTAAAGAAAAAGGGAGAAAAATTCAGAAAAAACGAAAAAAATCCAAAAAAATCGAAAAAAAACCCAAAAAATCACAACAACTGCAGCTAGTTGAAAATCTAGTATGCATAGGTTGAAATAAAATACAAACATACTCTCTAATAGCGAATTCCATAAACTATAAGTATGACTAAAACCCAAAAATCCCCAAAAAATCCAAAAATCCGTTAATTTTTGGTTAATTTTGGTATTTTTTCGTTATTTTCCGTTAATTAACGGAAAATTAATGGAAATTAACCTCTGTCCGCTATTAACGGATCCGGGTGGCCACCTCTATAGCATCCGGCCATACTGTGTAATCTCGGCGGGCATCTCTAGGGGACGAACGCATTGAGCAACTGACATTTTTATCCGGCAACACCGACTTGTAAATTTCAAGTTGTAATTTTCTGGGTTCTATTGGCTTGTCTCGAATTGGCCTATGGCCCATAGGCTATGGGCGTGTGTGTGACTTGTTTTAATTTTGGCTATATGTCCAGCTTGTACATTGGGCAATGTGCATGTTGCCTTTGCTGCAAGCCAGGTGTCCCTGTGAAAATGTGTCTCCTGGCCCTGAATCCGACCTTATGAATGCCTCCGCAACTTGCACTGGTCCGCCAGTGGCCCCCCCAACTCGTAAGACCTCCAATTCGCATGGTCTGTTCCTGGGGAACGGGCATGAACGGACCTGAACGGACAAGGACGGGGCCGTTCCATGTCAGGAACGAATCTGTCCCTGAGCCAGGACGGATCCGTCCCTGGGCAGGAATAGATCCGTTCCAACACCGTTCCGGCCCAGCCCAAATCCGGTCCAAATCCGTTCATGGGGAATGGCCTAGGAAAGGACTGGAACGGATTGGGACGGACTGGGATGGGAACGGAAACGGGTCCGTTCCTGGGACGGGAACGGACACCGTCCCCGTTCCCGTTTCTGTGCCATATGGCCGGGTCCAGCTCTGGGGGGAGGATGACCTACTTCTTCCCTAAGCTGGAAGCACTGTCAAAGTGCGGGAGGCATGAACTAGATGCGCTTCTGGTCGGGGACAGCAAGAGGAAGGTCAACCGGACACAGAAGTTCCTGGAGGAATCATGGTTGCTGGTGTATCTCCTGACCCCGAGCGTGGGCCCTGTGCTGAGCCTGTGCAACAACACCGCCACGGCGATGGTCGCCACCCTCCTGGAGGGACGTGATATGCTCGGGATCGAGATGGACGTGGTGTAGAATAACTGCGCCCGCTGCCGGCTTCAGACCCTCTTCCACCGGGAGGGCCAGCTGGTGACCGCCCTGGAGGCCGGCCGGAACCTGGAGGCGTGGGCCGTGAAGGAGATAAAAGAAGCAATGGAGAGGCCCCGTTTGCTCAATGACGCGGTGAGTCCTGGCTGACCCCTTTTCGCGCACGACGCGCACAAACCCCCTTGTTGTTCTCATTGCTGAAGTGCAATGGGAATCCTGACAAGACTGATCCCCTGCTGACTGTCTGCATAGCACACTGCGATAGGATTTGCACCGCTTCCCGAGAACTTGCAGGATTCCACCAGGATTCTTTTGACATTGCGACAACCCCTGGTTGCTCCACACCTTGCAAGCCTAACGTTTGCGCGTGCCGCACGCAAGCGAACACTTGTTGTTGCTGGACCTTCTGAGTGTGATGGCAAACACTTTGTCGGGATTGTACAACGTGCTCTCGAACCTCCTCTTCGAACTCAGAGACGTTGGACGACAAGATCCCCTTCCCCAATGGAGTGCAATCACCAGCAAGGTGCACGGCTTAGCAAAACCCGCAAGATCATGCTGCACGCAATGTGCATCAGCAGTGCTCCGGAAAAACGCAATGGACTGGTTGGATCATTGGCCACATGTGCCCACCTCCAGCGATTGGCGTCAGCAAAAATGTCACCGGCAGAGTTCGGCATGCATGTGACGCTGGATTTCATCGAGGGTCCTCTTCACCGGATGCAGATGACCAGGTCACATATGGAACGTTTGCGTGCGGTGCACATGCAAACTGTGTAAGTGCCATTCGCATTTGCCAGAAGGCGTGCACATGTGACCACACACCAACGCACGCACCGCAACGCTCGTGCGCGGTCGTCCCATCACAACATCCTCGCCCCGGAAGCTGTCAAGCATGTGCACAGGCAGGTGCCAAGCAATCATGCAGTGCACCGCAACCCCCTCCATACTATTGCACCGAAGCCGACGAGGCTCATTTGACACGCAGCCACCGATGCAAGCAAAGGGTGGCGTGCAAGGCGCCGAACCCTGCGCGGTGCGGTATGGCAATGCTGCTGCCAGATGCAACGCACCTGAATGTTGTCAACGTGGGCTGCTCGACCGCGGCGCTGGCCATGCGGGTGGGCGTCAATGCACACCCATGGACCAGATCGCCCAGTTTCGACCACCCCAAATCTGCCAAATTGGAATATTCGCCATGTCACGATTCGGGCACGTGCCGGGCATACGCCCCTCACTCAATCCCATGGTCAGTGAGGCCCCAATCGCGTGGAGGCCACGTGCCCGAATCGTGACGTGGCGAATATTCCGATTTGGCGGATTTGCTGATGGCCATATTTCTGGATCCCACTATCGCGTGGTCATTCATCGCCGTGCCGCCACCTCTCCACCGCGCATCGAGGAGCACGCCGCGCCGCTGGGATAGCATTGACGCCGCCATCGAGGTGCACCCCAGCGCCCGGCGCCTGCCGCGGTGCCCATGGCGCCCCGTTCGCGTCCGTCGGGCGCCGTCGTCGCCACTGGGGGTTCCTTTTCATTCTTCCTACGTAAGGTTTGGCACGGAGCCATTGTCGATGGCCGTAATGACTGGATGCACCGCCACGGAAGCTGCCGCGACCGCCACCTTTGAAGCTCCGTGGCGATGTCAAATGTGAGCCCGTCCCCCTCCGGTGGTCCTTTGCGTGGGCAGCACGCGCAAAGGGGCCCCACATGTGACAACGGATCTCCTTCCCTCAATGCGTGCAGCAGAAGCACGTCTCATCATACATGGACACCAGCAGCATAGAACGCACTCCCGTTTGCATGCGCTGCGTGCGCAATTGCCAATTTAGCATGCAGCGCATTCCCGTTTGCGTGCGCCACACACGCAGTGGCCAACCCGGATCCCCTTGTACATGGACATCGGCGGCGTACAATGCATTCCCGTTTGCGTGCGCAGCACGCGCAAACACCAGTCCAAATCCCATTGCACGTGGACACCAGCTGGGTAGAACGCACTCCCGTTTGTGTGCGCTGCACGCGCAAATGCCAATCCAACGTAGAACTCATTCCCGTTTGCGCACGCCGCACGCGCAAACGTCAGTCCAAATCCCATTGTACGTGGACACCAGTTGGGTAGAATGCACTCCCGCTTGCGTGCGCTGTGCGCACAAACGCCAATCCAGCATAGAACTCATTCCCGTTTGCGCACGCCGCGCGCGCAGACGCCAATCCAAATGCGTCTTCCACTGGCGCCTTACCACGGACGATGTGCAAGTGCAAAACTCAAGACTTCTGTCTACCTCCCGCCTGTGTGTCTGCCTGGTCTCCTCCTGACGTCGCACTGGCATCCAGGAAGGGCAACGGTGCTTGCGAATAGTGGAACGTTCACTTGTGAATCAACGTCCGTTTGCATGCATGGAGCATGCAAATTGTAAATGTGTGCATACTGGTTCCCGTCCGTCGTGCGACGGTGGACGAAACAACTGTTTGAAGGATTTGTTTGAATCGTGTCTGGTGTTGTAGCTCCGCTCCTTTGGAACGGCTTTCATGGTCAACGAGCATTCCAACTTTTTAGTTGCTCACAGTGCCGGTGTTCCTGCTCACTGTTTGCGTGCGCGATGCGTGCAAACCGTCTAGGGGCATCGCCTCCTCGCCCCCTTTCTTTTTGTCGCAATGGCACCAGGTCCACCGATGAAACTGCACAATTGGACCTTCACCACTCCATTCCGATTGCCCAGGGGCTCTGTGCTTCCCCGTCTGCCCTGCAGCCAGACCCCTCCATGGCCGGTCCCCGATTGAGCGGGTTCCCTCATGCTCCCAGTGTGTGATCGGGACAATTTCTCTATTGCACGATTCCTCGTGAACTTCGCTGGCTCAACTGGTGCCAGTGTGCTCACTTGTGACAACTTGGATCTGTGTGCAAAATGAAGTTGACGACATCGTCCATTTCAAGTTGCGCCATGCCGTGAAGTGGCAGCCATTCCGCTTCTTGCAATATTCCGACTTCCTACCTCTCGCACATTGCCATGCAAACTTTTGGCGCCTCATCCAGCTGCACATGAGAGGGGACGGTCCAGTACATGCATGATTGCTTCGGTGAAATGACCTCTCCAAGGAAGCGAAGGTCGACTTGCTCGGACAACCAAGGGGGCAGACACGACCTCGCCGAGGATTTGCCTAAGCCGGCAAAGAGGAGAAAGCTCGAGAAAGTGGAGAGGGCTGTCGCTGACGCCTTGGCCGCGGGGGTCCCCTCTCAGTGCTGCCCCCGCCAGTGTCACCAGCTCTTCTCGGCCGAGGAGCTAGTGGCCAGGAAGGTCGTACGGGCGATTCGCCGGTTCGACGAGGTGGACGCCGACCTCCGGGCGGACATCTCGCGCTACCAGGTGGGAGGCGGATCCTCTGCGGAACCCAATGGAAGTGGGGGCCTCGCCGATCCCCGTCGCCAGTGCTACGAGTGGAGGGTGAAGGGCAGGGTGGTGTGCATCAAGGCGTTCACCAAGTGGCACGGCGTCTGTCTCAACACCGTGTACCAGAAGAGCATGCAGGGGCGGGACCGGAGTGGGGTTGTGCCAAAGGTGTGCCACCACGGAAACTGGAGGACCCACCGCTATGGGAAGGGGAGGCACGACTGCACTGACTGGTTGGGGGACCTCGTCGGCCGCCTCGCCCAGCCCTTCCCCGACCGCACAGTGAGGGACCGGCGCACCGGGGAGGTCAAGGCCAAGGAGTTCCTACCGGCAGGGCTGCTCTCCACCCTGCAGTCCATGTACGAGTACTATTGCCGAGCCACCGCCACCCGCCAGCCCCCCAAGGAGCCTGTCTCCTACACCACCTTCCGCCGGACGTGGCTTCAATGCTTCAAGCCACAGCCCGTGGACATGAGGGCCCCCCCCATCTTCTGAGCACCTCGGTCAGCCTCGCCTGGGACCGTCAACGACATTGTGGAATCGACTAGCCCTGAGCCCGCACCTTTTGTGGTTGCCGTCCCCAGGTGCGCACATACCGCCACCAGCCCTTTGCCAAGTGCGACACTTGCGTGAGGCTGAAGGAGACCACCAGCCTCGCCACAAGGCCGGCCAAGGAGGCCGCCCTGCGGATACTCTAGCAGCACGAGGCGTATGTTACCGCGGCAAGGAGGGCAATGGAGGAAAGGAGGCGGTACGCCCTCGACCACCCCGAGGAGGTCCTGTATCTGAATGTCGACGGTATGGACCAGGCAAAAACGGCGATCCCCCACGAGTTGGCCAAAGCAAGGCAGACGAGGTGGGGCTGCCCCTCACCACCAAGCTGATGGGCGGCATTGCCTATGGCCACGGGTGGTGGGGGTTCTAGTCGTTCCCGGAGTGCGCGGCGTCCAGCAACCTAACGCTCACGTGTTTGTGGCGTGGTTTTCGGCTCGATGTACGGGCGATATGCCTGCCGCAGCGCCCAATGCGGCCGGAATGGCCTCCTCCGCCAGATGACCGGCGGGCGGTCCGGGGCGCTCGCTCCTTCGGGGTGCGCAGTGTGGGCCCAAGCCTATGATCAGCCAGGCGCGGGGTGGTAGTGCGCGCAGTGGGTGCGCGACACCGGTGCGGCTCATGAGTGCAGCCGCGCGGAGGCGAGTGGTCGGCAAGATTCTTGTAATTCTGAATTACAACCGTCGGGCATCGGGGCCACCCTTTGGCATGCCCCGCATCACGTGACAATGCAGCGTATCGATAGTATCTCATCCCCTAGTATGGTTTTGGAGGCGTCCTTAAGTACTGTAACTTTTAGTAGCTATATCTCCACTGCCGCTAACCCAAATGGAGTGATTCAAGAACCTATGGGTTTCTAATAAGCTCAACTAAAGGATGAGGTTGTCTATAAAATTTTATTGTACTTTCCAGATACCCATAACTAAGGAAACACACTACCCCCTGTGCTTTACACCACAACATGCCTCTGCAAGATGATCCGGAATATCATCCGTTGTGACGAAGCCGCGCCCGGGCTCCTGCCCCCCCGCCCCGGGCTGCCCCCCGTGCTGCACATCCAGATGGACAACACGGTGAAGGACAACAAAAACCACTACCTACTCGGGTTTTGTGCCATGCTGGTGGGGGAGCGGGTGTTCAAGGAGGTGCGCGTCTTTTTTTTGCCCGTAGGCCACACGCACCAGGAAATAGACACCACCTTCAGCCTCGTTGCCTCCGCCATCAATAGGCAGGGGGCGCTGTACCTGGAGGACCTGATGAACGTGGCGCAGCAAGCGTGGGGGGAGCACGCAAGTGTGGGGAGTTCACGGAAAGTGAACACAAGGGTGGACCGCGTAGCCAACTTCAGGCGCCTCCTCAAGTACAAGCACGACCGCCGGCAGGGTATCGAAGAGGAGGACGACGACGTTGAGGATGGGGATGCGGGCGCCCGGATGCACACCTTCAAGGCCTTGGAACCGGGAGGGACAACAGAAGGTGCACCTGCGGTGGCCGACCCGGGCGACCTCTGCTGACCCGCCCCTTGTCAAGTATGGGATTTGCTTGTGTTCGCACGCGTTGCGCACGCAAACTCAAAGTTGTTGCCTTGGTGGTGGCCGCGGTTCCGGGGTTCCTTCCACCGCCTAGATGCAGCCTGTGCTATGCTGTTTTCTTCCCCGTTTGCTCCTCCTCGTAACTCTGATTGTAGGCTAGATCTTTGTATTGTTGCCGTGTTTACTTCCTCCCTTCATTGGGGGGACTGCACGATTTATTTGTGTGTGGAGGGGGCTGGGCCCCTGTCTTCAGACGTAGCATCTGCACCATCCTTCTCCTCTCCCAATCGTGGGTATGCTTGGTGTCTGTTGTTGGCAGAAAGCTGGCGGCGCCTAGGGAGAGTTTGCGCGGTCGGCGCATGCAAACCCTCGCGATCTTTGGTGGCGTTCTAGGGCTGGACTCCTCAATTTGTGTTCGACTTTCCGGTGTGCTTCCTGCTGCTTGGTCCTCACGCGGCTGGCGCTGACCACGTTGATGCCTTCGCACCTTGATAGTGCTTCATTGCAGGGTGCGCTCCTTTGGGCAGGTGCTTCCACTCATTCAAGTTTGTCTTGGAGGGGGGGTTGCTCATCGTGTACGCCCATGAACATGACAGAGAGGACAACCCGTGGATGGGCACGCCCGATGGCCGTGGGTGGCTGGTGTTCGTCCCGGGGAAACCCACCCCGAGGTTCGCCGACCTGCGTTGGGAGCCACGGGCCGCACTTCAAGACTTTGAGGACGTCAAGAAGAGGGTCCTCGTGAAACTCGCCAGGTGGAGGCGCCAACTTGACGTGTGTGGGGACCCCACCACCGCGAAGGATATCAAACAGCACAAGCTCCGCCAGATGGCCAGGGCCGTGCGCTGGTGGGAGGGCTTCATTACCTCTCACGAGTGCACATTTCCTTTAGACGGGAGTGGCAGGCCCACGTTTGCCATCGACGATAGGGCCGCCTTGCGGCTTGACAGCTTGTCCCCCGCCTCTCTAGCCACCCCTCCACTCGCCCGACACCATGCCACCGCCTCTAACGTCCCTGCTCCACCCGTCGCAAGTAATGCGCCATCCATCCCCCTCCCCAAATTGCTATGGTGCCCTCATCATCTCGCCGTTGGTGTCCTCTACAGGGACATTGGCCCGGTGCCCGGGGAGTGCCCATTGCTGTTCGGGCACCTCTCCGCGCTCCCCAACAATAGAGAGTACATCCCCTTCGGTGCCGCGCGGGACATAGAGGTCGGCCACCAGGTGGCCATCGCCATGTCCAACGCCGATGCCAAAGAATGCGGCCGGCATTTCAATATCGCCATTGTCAAGGGGCCTAGGGCCACGGAGGGGTGTAGGCCCACGGTGAAGAAAGTATTCACCGTTGCATATTATGAGAGCAAATTCAAGCCGCGGACTCCCTACAACTTGGGGACCCTCCGTTTCGACGCCTCAAACGATACCCCCAACTGAATGGGCGCTGGGTGGAAGGGCGGCAAATATGGTGGGAGGTGTCCTCCGACAATATCATTCGTGACATTTGGTTAGAGGCCAATGGAGTTGGGAAGGGGTGCATCCACCCCCAGTACAAACGGCGTCTCCAGGCGGAGCTGGAGTGTTGGGATGAAATGTGGTAGACGGGGGAGGGGCCATTTCTAGACCTAGCAACTTGTAATTTCCGTTGTGTGTAACAGTAATTGTAATTGTTGTTGCAAGGCCATGTTGCACCCATGGCTTGTGGGTCACATGGGTTGGTTATGAGGTGGTTATAAGCGTCCTTGGCCGGGGCCAAATAATTTTTTTTGTGTGCAACATTGTGGTTTTCCTGTCCGTAGGGTGACCCAACAAATGCCCTGTCTGTGCATAAGTTCATTGTTGTGTTGTGTTTCTTGCATTGTGCTTGTGCGCAAAATGCATGTTTTGTTGTTTTCCGTGACCCCCTTACCGATATTTTGCACGAGAGTTAGTTGGCTGCCGATGCAGCCCCAGTAGCCCCACTGCCTATACGATTCCTCTTCTGACCAGCCATGGCTCCCCCGTATTGGAGACCCATGCTGCAGAACTTTGGGCCTCACGGGGCACCAGCTTGTCGCAACTGAGTGGCGCATTATTAGGCTATAATGGGCTTACTATTGGTGACCCCAGCACACATCAACTCACTCCTAGGCCTAGGGGCCTCAACACCTCGCCTTAAGGTGGGCGGTGATTGCCTCGCATACCACCATTGCCATGCTGATGGCTGTCATGGTAGAGAGCACTCAGGGAAAGGGAGCAACTCCCCACACCAGAGGGAGCCCTTGTCTAGGGCTGCAACTTTGATTGTTGAACTTTGGGACCCGAGCCATCGCCGTTGTGGCCATCAGCACTGGCGATGGCCCTCATCGCCTACGCGACAATGGGGAATTGCATCCCACTATTGCACTGCACAGCTTTGCAATTTGAGAGATAGCGCTAGGTTCAACAAGGCCTCTGCTGGCACCATCATTGCCATCACCATCTCGTTCCATCGCCACGAACATAATTCGCAAGCCATAACCACAGACGCATTGCCCTCAATCGACCCAGAAGCGCATTCAACACTCACAACCCGTGATTGACACAAACGCATACTTTGATCGCATTGGCGGAGGTCCATGCCTCGCCCTGTGCTTGCCATCAAACACGCCCTTCCACCCGGGTGGGAGCTACACACCCGCTCTCTGCTTTCCAGGACTTTGCTCCAAGGCCCAGAGGCCCCGAACGCTTGGCCTTGAGGGGCGCGCTTATTGCATCTGTTGCCGTAGTCGCCGCACCGATGCCTACCATAGCAGAGCACTGGAAGGCTATGGAGTACCTCCGCAGCCTGGCAGGCGCCCTCGTGGAAATAGCAATGCTGAGCCACGTGTTTGGGCACTGACCATCACCGTTGTGACGATCGGCACCGGCGATGGTCTCTATTGCCACCGTGATGACGCGTCATGGCATCAGGAATGCAAGCGAGCATGGCATGCCATAACCACGGCACCGATAGCCGTGCGCCTACCATCGGCCACCCATGAGTGCAGCCACTTGTCCACCCTTAGAACGCATATACCCGCAACTCCCGACTCAGAGAGCCCCGCCGCTGACATATGGGTGACCCCCATGTCACAAGGGGTCGATTCTTACACAAGAACACCGAGTCAAACTCTAAAAAAATCATTTCCCTAGCGCTTTTGGCCCCGTTCCCAACTTATAATATTAAGCCAATCCAGAAGCCGGACCTTTGGCCCCAACGTTTTGCACTTTTTCATTCCTATACTATCTAATCAAAGCAACTGACTCACTGGCCAGGCTGGGCTGCACTGTTGCGTTGTTCATGTTTATATTCCTTGTCGATTTGCTCCTCACATTCTTCACTATGTCCTTTGCCACTATCGCTGGCGTTGAGGGCTACACGGCACTGCCGCATGAGTTTGGTCCTGCTATGCTGCACGGGGAGTCCTTGTCGAGGGCTGCAACTTCGGCCATTGAGTTTTGGGATGCCAGCCATCGCTGCTGCGGCCATCGGCCCTGGCCGCCGTAGTCACATGGCATCGCGTCAGAAGACACGCGTCGAGCGTAAGCGGGCATCGAGCACACCAACCATGATGGCAACAGCTGCGGCTGTTGCGGCCCCGTCGGCAGCCGCTGGTTTCCGGAGGCGTTGGGGTCGCCCTGCCCTCCAACTCGGCTGTTGGAGGTCAGCCGGCCCTCTCCACCTTGGACGGTGGGCGTATCCGGGGCAGTCGCTCCTGTGGTCGCGCGGTGGGCCCAATGCTCGACGGGGATCGATCCCCGGGGCCTGCTGCCGGCGAGAGGTGGCGGCGCAGCGATGCGGTGGTTCGCTGGCTCGCGGGAGGCCAGAGAGTGGGCCAGAACGGTTACATAGATTCACAGCATGCGCGCGCACATATCGCATGCGCGATGCCCGATCGCGGTCCATCGTGGTCATATCATGACAAGACAAGACAAGTGCGCGTCCAGGCACATCATCACCGTCCACCGTTCACCTACGATCGACCCATTGTCCTCTAATTCCAAGCGTCTAACACCCGACCCCCTGACCCTAAGTACTACGATTTTAGGAGGCCATATCTTCGCCGTTTCTTAACGGAATCGGGCGTTTAAAAGCTCGTTGGAACCAGGAAGCTCTCAATAACGTCTCCAAAAGGTCGATTTAGCCAATTACGTAATTGCCACTCCAGAAATGTCAAATAAGCCGAAACCCTAAGCAGCCACGTCACAGCGGCCCTCCCGTCGACCACCCTTGAGCGTACCTTTAATAACTCCATGGAGATGCCCGCCATCCTACCACTTTCAGCTATGGAATTTCCCACCATCGCCAGAATGCACCGCATGATTGTTGGCCTCACCTTTCTCAAGGAATCCCCCCTTGGATGGAGCACTTGCTGCACCCTTCCCGATCGCAACATTCCCTCTTGACCCACAACTGAACGATCTTCCTTTCTGCCACCCTTGGGCCCCTTCGCCTTGGGCAGCAAGGCGAATGATATGGCAATTATGCTCTGAGTAGTGATCGCCACCTCGATGGCCATCGCTAAGTGCCATCGCAAGGCTCAAGAGCCGCTTCGCGATACAGCCAGACGTGGAAGGCAACTAAAATTTTGGTTTGCTGGTCTTGATGGTCGGAACTTGCACCATTGGTGCACGGCCTTGCATGTGCCCGCATGATTGGATGAAAGGAACATGCGACGAGGTCGGTAGGGTGTTGGGCACTATGGGAACGGCTTCAGAAAGCTGCGTTTCTAACCCCATTGCGCTTTGGAAGCAGTGCCCGTTTTGGCGAGCCCCCTTGTCAGACTCACACCATGCCATCACCATCACATCCAGGCACACCCACGACTTTCTGGGATTGCCACGACGATGAGGGATCATGCCGGGAATGCACGCCTCGAGTGCAAACGAACACGGGGCACGGCAGCCGCGGCACCGATAGCCGCCCGCCTCCCGTTGGCCGCCCTTGAGCGCAGCCGCCCCGGCCGAACCCAGGAACCCATGGCCGCAGCAACTGACTCGGAGAGTCCCGCCACTCACGTAACCCCCATGTCACAGGGGTCGATTCTTACACAAAAACGCTGAGTCAGACTTTAAAAAAAATCATTTCCGGGGCGCTCTTAGCCATGTTCCCAGCTTATAATATAAGACCCGTCCTAGCGGTGTGTAGCAAAATTTACGAAATGTAATGCAGTGAATAGGTTTAAATCGGGAACAAGGCCATTGGGTGGGAACCTTTGAACGGCCAGCAAAGGTATTAGTACTGGGCGCACTTGGATTTAGAATGGATGGCACTGCCGGTTCTCAAGCTTGGAAAGTAGTGGCTCAATGAGCAAGAGTTTGGCGCAACTCTTAAAGTTATGGTCAAGTTATGGGCAGCGCCTGGGCGAACCGGTCACGGTTGGTTATAGAGCCCAGGAACCGAACTGAGCTGCAGTTTGCACCAGTGGAAAAACTGGCTCACAATGATCTGGGAAAACGGGGAACTTGGGACTTAAGGTTGGCGAAACGAGTTTGTGGCTATCTCGTTTTTCGCTTTGCCGTCACGCGTCAAGCGCTCTCCTCCGAGCCCCGCACTCGGTTTCCTAGTTAAGGAAAGCAATCGATCACGATCTACGGTCGTGATAGCAATCCAGACCCCGCTAGTCTGTGGTACGCCCCTTGATGGGCGATCCTGCTGCTCGCTGGCCGCCCTTGAAGCTCAAGTCCAAGCTCTCCGGGGGGAGCTCGCTCCCACGCAGCCCCCTGTCGATCCCGCAGCCATTGCTGTCACTGCAGAGGAGGAGCGCCTCCGGCAGGCGCAGCTCGACGACGCTGCACTCTTGACTATGCTGCGGGATCTTTGCATTCGGTATACGGGCGATCGGGCGGTGGAGGTCGCCGCCCACGCCATTCGCTCCAAGGAGGAGTTCTCCCATTTCGCGGGCAACCCCGTTCCCCGCCCCCCTGCCGCCAACAAGGCCGGCGCCCCCTTCCCGATTTCCTCTATGGCGTGGGGCCAAGATCTGGCCTCCGCCCTCGGCGCCGGCAGTGGCTTCTTCCAAGAGCTCTGCGCCTGGGCCCCCGTCACCTCCTACCTCTTCGACATCGTTGCCACCCTCCTCCAGATTACGTCGTCCGAGGACTTCTCTCCCGAATCCCGTCAACAGCTCCGCGGCGTGGTCGACGCCCTCCACGCCATGCTCCAAGGCGCCTTTTGCAACATGCACGTGCACGAGTTGCATGCGAAGCACGGCGGCGACATCGCCGGCGCCTTCTCCACCCAGCTCCGCTTGTCTGGGGCGCATTACGCCGCCGTTCCCGAAGAGATCGTCGACTTCGATCGCCGCATCGCCGACAAGGTTGTGGCGGCCGTCCAGAAGCAGGCCACTGCCCGAGCCGCCTCTTCGCACGAGGGCCGCCCCCGTGGTGGCCAGCGCGGGAGGGGACGCCGCGGCGGTCGCGAATCCCATGGCCGCGGCCGGGGATGCACCTTTGGAGGAGGTGCCCCCGGCGCCTCCAATTAATGGCCCCGCGGTACATGGTCCGTCGGAGAGCGGCGGCCATTCCCCGTCGAACGCCCCCGGCTCCCGCCCCGCCGCTTCCAGACGCGGGCGCGGCGTCCTCTTCGGTCGCCCAGTTACCGGCCTTAGGCCTCCCTTCACCCGCTGACGTGGCGTACAACCGGGACCTCATCCTGCCAGACGCCCCCCCTCTCGACCTGCCGGGCCCCAAGGCCCCTACTGGCCATGCGCAGGCCCCTCCGGCTGCCGCTCGGCCGCCTCCTCCAGACCCACCTGCTGCCGCCGCTAATCATGCCGCGCTTCCCCGGCACCAGCCCGGCCCTTGCGGCCAAGCGGACCCGATCCTTGTGGAGGAAGCTTCAGATCGATCCGCGGCAGTTCCCTTACCGGCGTGTGAGGTATGCTATTGTGGCTTGGCGGTGGATCGGCGCCAATCTCACCATTCTCTCTTGGATCAACGAGGCTTTCGCCTGCCTTTCTCTCACCCTCCTACCCCTTTCGATATGGGCAATTCAGTGTTTCAGGGCGACGATCTGCCCATCTGGGAGGCCACTTTGGAGAAATACTTGCGGCTTGGTGCCTTGCGGCCTGCTTCCTATTCTTCACATGTCAATTGGGCATTTCTGGTCCCGAAGCCCGACGGGTCCAAGCGGCTGATTGTCGTTCTTCGACCGCTCAATTCTTTCATCGTGGATTGCCGCTTACGGCTGGCCTCTTTGCGCGATCTGGAATTTGGCATGCAACTGGGCGATTATATGGTTGCCTAGGATATTGCCGACGCCTACTTTCATGTGGCCTTACACCCAGCGCACGTGTGCTATTGCACTATCCGGG
>CAJHUC010002580.1:0-16139 GCA_905146915.1 Ostreobium quekettii | reverse complement strand
TGACGCAGGCTAACGTCTTGCAGGTTCGACAGCGAATTTACGTGCGAATTTATGCGCCGAAAAATCATAAAAGAAAGTAAACGACGTTTTAAACGCATGTTGGCGAATTTCTTGCTCGCTGGTACTGATGTTGCTAATCGGAATGCATGGATGTCAGCATTCGAGAATGGTGTGTTCAAGCATTTAGTAATCTACGTTCTCGAAATAGCAGTAACATAAAATGATTACGTAGTTCTGTATTGAAATACAATTTGTTACTTAGTAAGTATACGACAGTATATCCACATGAAATTATTATACAAGCATTTGTTGAGATATTCCAGCACCTCGAAACCCATTCTTGAATGTGGCCGGAGCTGAGTGAGAAAAACTGGCAATGATCGAAGTAATTCACGTGGGTGTCCGCCATGCATACGATGCTCCCCCCCTGCCAGAAAGACGGTCCTATACTGCTCCATACTGTCAAAGGCGATGTAAATTCTCCAAGGGCAGGGGATACGAAGAGCGCCGTGGAATATGTGCAGCAATACTGCTTTTGAGATGCCCGCAATCAACTCGCCTCACGCTGTTTCAGGGATTTAACATTAAGTCCATTGTGCATGAGGGCTTCAAGTTCAATGTGTGGGACATCGGAGGGCAGAAAACAATTCGGCCGTATTGGTGAGAACCGGAAAATATTGCTGGTTGAAATTCGTGATTCGCATGATCCAACAATAAAAAAATCTTCGGAAAAGGCATTTTTGGCAACTTTGTCCAGTTTTTAATTGCCCTAACGCTCAGGTCGTTAGGGAAGTCGCATGTTCGATATTTGGTCCCATATTCAGTACTGCGTTTTGGCAGGCATTGTGATTGTATCACATATACCTGTAAGGGATTATTGTAGCCTTTTACATCGTCTTCATTTACTTATTTGAAAATCTTTATTATCTTAAATTGATATTTGAATTACTTAATCTCAAACCTGTTCTTTACGTTTACGTTTTGCTTTTACGGTTTTAGGCGCAAATCCGTAAATTTGCGAAAGAGGCTATTTTCACGGCTTTTAGACGTTTCCACGGCTCGTTGGGACACCCATATGACACCATGAAAGTCGCGCACAATGGTCAGCCTTCCACCATCTTCAGCACTCGCAACACAGTGTCCAACTCATGAATTGGACACTGTGTGGGTGTGGGTGAGTGTGATCACCCTCGGCAAGGGCAACGATGGCATGGAACAAAAGCTCGTTTTCTACCCATTCCAGCGCGTCTGACTGCCACTCCATGGGATCCCCAAGTCTGTATGTGCTGTACTTATGTACACGGGACTGTATTTACGTTGTATTTACGTATTTTTGCGCGTTCCCACTTGAAAAAAAAAGCTAATTTGCGCGTCAAAACTTAAGTACGATTTGTGTTTACGGCGTCAATATCAAGCGTGTTGATTCAATACAACTGGGCAAGATGCAAAAGCACCCCCTTTGAGCCTGAACACACGGAAGTTAAGTAGACATTCGACTTTTTGTTTGTTTTGTTTGTCTGTCGACAAACCTAACTTGATATCAGTCGACCTTTCCTAATTTTGTAGGTTTACTCTCTGTTTGAAAAGGATTGCAGCATATTATTGCCATTAAAAGAACAGCAGGCTGCCCTGGTTTTAGAAAATTGACAGCCCACCGATGATTCGAATACCAGGCGCTGATACCCTTCAGCGCTCGTCGCTCTTGGACAGGCGGAATTACTTCGACTCGACGGATGCAATGATATACGTCATCGACAGCTCGGACAGGAAGAGGATAGGGGAATGCTGCACGGAGCTGGCAAACTTGCTGGAGGTGATCTGCGCACATGTGTTCCACTCACTTCCCTGTTAATATATTTGATATTGAAAACAATGGCTTTGCCACTCAAATTCAACGCCCACGAGCGTTGCTTGCGTGCAACATTGATGGGGCTTGATGCAGCGAGTCTGTTGACGCGTGTCGTATCAATCACTGGCAAGAAATGGGCCAAGTAACACATTTTGCGAACACGCATGAAATGCGTTCATCAATGTTCTGCGCGCTAAGAACAAGAAAATAACCCAATCGGTGAACTTTGTACGCGTTTAAACACGCGTTGTTTCGACCTTCCCCTCCTAGTGAATGCAGCTGCAATGCCCGTGCACCAGCATTTTGCCAGCAACATGGCCGCGAATTTGATGCAGCTGGCCAGCCATGGCGGCTGACAGGATGCCAGCACTCATGCCCCCTTGCCATCACACTAGCAAAAATTGGGCCAAATAACACTTTTGTGAACGCACATAAAACACATTTTATCAAAGCTCTGCACCCAATCACCCACCGCACCCAATCAAAGAGAATGCCATCTCTTCGATGCCCGGCGGGGAGATTGGAGAAACGCAGCAATGCAGTGCAGTGCGCCCTATCCAAACAACGAGCCTCCGTATCGCATTACCTGGCTGGCCATTCGCGGTGCGGCTGTCGGGTGTTACTGCACATGTTGCCCTTTCCGTACACTGGCGAAATATGACTTCAGCTGCGTGGCGCCTTAACGCAGAACTTGCCATTGCACAACTCAGTCATGATTCGCATAAATCGTCGCAGCAAAGTTCGTTCCTGTTCAGCATGGCGTGTGGCCTGCCAATCTGTCAATGCACGACTGTCGCCAATTGGCCATTTCGAGCGTTGGCGGAACTGCGTGAATTGAACGTTTGCTTTCGCCAGCAGTGGTTGCGTCCAAATGACAATATGTGGTGCAGCCAGGATGACAAGCTGCAAGGCGTTCCCCTGTTGGTCATGGCGAACAAGCAGGACCTTATCAACTCCCTGCTGGCTGATGAGGTGAGCCGAATGCGCGCAGCGCCTCCAACCCCACCCACCCACCTCAGTGAGGCCACCTCACGTAACACGACGTTCCGCGAAGTTCATTTCACTTGACCGCTGCATCGTTGCGGGACTTGCTGCATTTAGGTTGCATCGACGAGGCGCTGGTAGGCCCCGGGAAACGCACTCATAGCGTGGAAAACGAGAGCCCTTTCTCATAAAAAATATAATAAAATATACAAGATAAGAAATATAAGAATATGTAAGTATCGGGTGCGATCGTCCGGAAAAGTCCAGAAGGCGCTCTTTGTGCCGAAGCGGGTTCTGGCAATACTGCGCAGTACTTTGGGCATGCAGTGCATGGCTTGTGCACAATTTACTGGACACAACAGACCTGCGGCACACGGGGTGTGAGAGGGCGCCTGTTTGCGTCGCTGACGTGCTCCTGGGTGCTTGAGGCGTGCCCCCGGTTGTGCAGGAAAGTGTTTTTTTGGCGTTTCAGAAAAAGCAAAGACGCACATGTTTTAAGCAGGTGTGCTTTGCTGGCATGGATTCGTTGTGACACGTTTGACAGCAAGCCCAAGGCACGGATTCCAAGCTCTTGGCGCGTGAACAGGCCCTGTGCAGCGCCAAATTATCAATTGGTCAGTAGGACGCGCCTCGAGAACCCCGTGCCTAGGTCTTTGCGCCCAAGTGCTCTGCACATTCCCGACATTCCCTTCAGTCGAGGTTTGTCCGATACCTATCATTGCCTTATACCAAGGTAATGACGGGGTCATCAAGGTCATGAAGTTTTTGGGGAGCCCAAGACTACGGGTACCTAACCCGACAATGACCTTCGCTATCTTCATGCCTGGAAGCGGAAGGTGTCGAACATTTGTGCTCCCTTCTGAGACCCACCTGCTGCTGTGAAGGCTTGCCTGTGTCTCTACAGGTTGCGGACGCGCTGAGCCTCCACCTTGTGAGAGACCGGCCGTGGCAGATCCAGGGCTGCTCCGCGAAGGAAGGCACAGGGGTGCCAGAGGGGATGGAGTGGCTGGTGAAACAAGTCAGATGACGGGATCGGCGGGAGGCTGGGACAACGGCGCGAGGGCATGCGCCGCAGGAAGCGATGCAGAAGTCGCGGCAATCACAAAGCGCGGGCAAAGGCTGTGCACATGGAAGCGGTTGGGATGCCCACTTGCCGGAAGGGTACAACCTTAATGGCGGAGATCATCGGCGGCCTGTGCGCTTTCCGGGCCGCACAGCCGGAATACAGAGACGCCCCTGGCCTCTGCACGGCCTCGGAACAGGGAAGACCATTCGGGCAAAGGTGGCTCCGCGTGGTGGCTGCCATCGCTCGCTTGCGAGAGGGATGCAGTGTCCAATTCAAAGATTGCAGCCAGGGCCAGAGATGTATGCGTCCAACACACGATTTCAACGTGCCAGCAGTGGCGCATGGCGCTGCTGCTCCACTGCATTCCTGCATTTGAGCTTATTTGAATGTTCTTGCGTGCAAATAAAATGCACAACCATGGGCGCCACGAACTGAGTCCATGCGCTCCTGCCGTGCCCTAGTCGTCACGGCAGAGGGCCGCAACTTTGCTGCCGCCTAGCAGTCCGAAATGATCTGAGTGGCACACCGCAGCAGGCGGGAAGAGAAGCCACAGACCTCACCATCTGTGAAATAATAAGGGTTCGCTGCGCCCATTTCGCTTGCAAGGCTGGGTTCAGCTTCTTGATAGTTGTTGGCGTGCCGTGCCATCCACCCACAGAACTACCAACCACCTAACGCACAACTGAATTCGGAGAGCGTCATTCGCAACAAACCACAGCTATGAGACGCGCTCAATGCGCAACTGAAACAAAATCAGCGCGCAATCGCACTCCGATGGACAACTCCGGCGTCCCCTGCATGAAAGCCGGCCTCTGGCCCGTTTGCCACCGATGAGCAACCAATATACATGGCAATGCATTCGAGAATTCCCGAGGCGATGTGCCGGCGTCACAGCCCGAAGTCTGAGCGAGCACCATTTCTACTTTACAAAGCTCTCACAGCCCACTCACTGACTCATGCAACCGTTTGGCCATGCAACAATCCCCCCCTGCATTCAATCTCCTAGCCACAACTAATCAGCTGTATCGCGGGCCCATACTTGTGCGCTAGGGCAACTATGACACACAGAACACCTGGCTTCAGGCCCTACGTGCTCACTTGCAAGCACAGCGTGCGGATATTCTATCCCGCCTGAGCCACTCCACAGTCACACCAAACACAATTGAAGCCTTCTGCCGATTTTGAATAAGCCTGTCTGTTTTGATTCTGCCGATTTTGAATAAGCTTGTCTGTTTTGATTCCGCGTGCACAACTTCCATCGTCCCAAAGTGCAACTCCACTGCCGCCAACAGGACCTGTGCCTTGGTTTTTAAAAACTGCTGTTATGCGACCTATCTTTAACCTTGATGGCAAACCATCGTCACACAGGTTGATCTTCAAATTTGTCAGCCACGTATCGCACCCACGCCAAGTCTGGTCACATCTTCTGCATGCTGCCCACTAGCTGCTTGATCCGGTCGCCTTGCTTTGAAGCGCAGAGCCTCAGGAGCAGCGGCACCAGGTGGCCAGGAAACAAGCCACGCGTGTACTCCAATGCCTGCTCCTCCTCCCTCTCAACAGCAACCTGCTGGACCTGGACGATAATGTGCAGGTGAGCAATGACCAAGCTGCACAGCACCGACAGAGACTGCACACTTGAGGTTAGCACAGTCTATCTTTTGAAGATCTGGTTGCCTGCTGAGTATGTGGGTACACAAAGGGTGTTGTGTGAGCATGACCCTGGGCTCCAGGCTTTAAAATCTGGACTGCGACCTACTGAGTATGTGGGTACATGTGAAGGGTGCTGTGAGAGCACGACCTTGGGCTCCAGTTCAAATGACAAGCCCAGTGGACAAGGCAAGTACTTGAACGACTCGAAGCCACTCAACACGAGGAATCTGCAGGCTTCTCCACAAACCAGTGCCAAATACACCCATGCACAGCAATGCATGCCATTTCAAATTGGGAACAAAAGGTTTGCGGGGAACAACACAAACAAGGAGTGCTGCCTCACTGCACCTGCGCGAAGCCAGTCACCTGTTGTCAGAGCCAAACGTTCTGAAAAGTCAGCAAAATGCAACGTGGATGGCTGAATGCCATGTCCCAAGGTGCGCAAGGGCCCACACCCACCGTTCTCAAGTCCCAGCCTCACTGCCTTCTCCAGCAGGGCAACGAGCACAGCCTCAACCCAGGTCACAGGCGCCCTTCCGACAGAGTGGTTGGGCGGCAACAGTGGCAGGAGCATGTCTTCGTGGTTGAGCACGCCAGTGTCCGGTCCCCGCAAGTCGCCCTCCACAAGTGCATCCATGCAGCTGCACAGGACTTCCACCTTCTCCAGGGAAGAGATCACCTGCACAAGGCTGGAGGCCAGCTTGCTGGTGGCCACTGTCAGGGCCTCCACGTCTGTGGTAATGGCCTGGACACAGTAACAATGAGCCTTTGCGTGGTGTGGCAAATACCAGGCTTGAATTATCGTTGCAATCTATCTGCTCCAATGGTAGTCGTTCCGTGTTAGTTACTGAGTTTGGGGTGCATAGACCGATCATGAGGCAGCAACATCAGCAAACAAAACAACAGTGGACGTCCTCTGATCATCAGCATTGAAGAGCCACACAGCCACTGGCCCTGCCAAGCATGGAACGAAATCAGGAGCTGGTGTTCCTATTCCTCACCAACCAGCCCAAGGCGGAGTCTTTGCTGCTGCATGCGCTTTTATGCTCTGCACCTTAGAACAGTGAACAATCGCAGCACTGCGCAACTGCATCCCAATGCTTCATTTTTCCACGCCCACCGCAGGAAAGCTCCTAATTCTCCTTGACAAACAGGGACTGGGTTCACACGACAAGTGGCGACTGGAAGAGTTGAGCAGGGGATAACTGGTTGGAATTCTGGGAGAGATGCTGGAGCCCCCAGCAGAGGCCAACAACATGATACGGCTGATGTGTTTTTCAGTCCTCATGTGGGCAGGGCATCTCCTTGGCCTTGCTTGCAACGAGGACGGAGTTCATGCCAAGCTGAACAGTGCAAGACGAGCAGGGCGGGTGTGTAGATGGACTGATCGCGTATCTTGTCCATTTCAACATTGAATTGTTTTCTGACTATCAATATTTCAAATTGAACTAACTCCTGCATCTTGGCAACTCTCGCCAACAAGAGAGCACCAGCGCCCTCTGCATGTCAATTGTGCACACACACATCATATGCAGAAATCTCACAGTCTGCTTTGCTGCCCGTCCTGTGGTGGTCTTGAGTAGAGGCCAAGCACAACAGAAAGTGATGGGGATGAAAGGAGTCACAAGTACAGCAAGAGAAAACTGGTGTCTTTTGTACCTGTGCAGTGATCCAGGCAAGGGGGCCAAAAAGTGCTCGACAGTTTCTCAGAGCTCCATACAACATCCAGAGGCCTGCATCACCCAGCCTTTCTCCCGTTATGCTCCCCTTAGACGCCTCTTGATGTGATAGAGGCTCAGGCGGGAGAAACGTCGAAAACGATCTTGCTAGAAGACCCCGGCCCTTGACCAGCGAGCTTAGTCGAAGGAATACCCCGTCTGGATGGGAGCCCTTGCGGTCACCAGAGACACCTGCCAGACACAGCTCGATTGTTCAATTTTGCTGACTACAATGTCTGCAAACACTGGATCTGCTGCGCTGCTGATGCATCAGCGAGCCTGAGAGCTAAGAGGAAGGGACCCTGGGTCTAGGCGCCAGCACAACTCTGTCTCCAGCGCTGCTGTGGCATCTGCCTTTGCAACTGCCATAAGCCCTCTTTTCCAGCAGAAGTCAGCAGTTCATCTTGCACAGCATGCTAAAGAGTCTTGTGAACTTTGGCTGGGAACAAGCACCACAATTCTGCTTCCCAAGCAAAACCAAACCGTTGCAGCAACAGCACTCTGTATATCCATGATTTCTTTTTCACTAGACCAAAATACCACATCGCATTTGGCAGTACGGAATAAGATGAAGCATGTAGGGTTACCGCAAGCGTATGGTCAGGTCATGTACCGCTGTTGTAAATGTGCAGGCCATGAATGTTATTTGCCTGTTGTGCATCAGCACAATTTTGGCGATGCTTAACAGTTTCGGAACTTCTACAATACGGTTTCAAAACTGCAGATCCTACACCAAGAGACACAGCAGGATTCCATTGCGCAACACAAATTCTTTCAGATCTCTATGGAAGAGCCACACTCCCCTTGAAGAACGTTCGATCCAGTCTGGCCAAGGAAGTTCCTATCATGCTAGACGTCCACAGCACATCGAGATGTTGATTGCTCCAACACGATTCCAACATTGAAAAACTCAGTGTGGCATATAATCAGAGGCATGGTAAGCCCCAACATCCTTCGCACCTGGCTGGCCAGCCCCGGAAGACGACTGTGGCAGCCGGAATGCGGCCACCAGGGCAGCCAGTAGGGCCTGCCTCCTCTGCGCCAATTCCTCCCCTTGCCCCCTCACACCATCGCTGTCTACCAACCTGTCGATGTCATCCACGTCCAGCAGCAGCGATTGGCACTCCTCGATCACCTTCCTGGCGTTCAGCAGCGGTTCCTGCATCAGGGGTGTGTTGGTAGCTGTCTGGCCGGCAGGCCCCCCATTACCGCCCTCCTTGGTCTCCTCCCCATCGTCTGCTGCAGTGATGTCCAGCAGGGGGCGGGGCGTCCTGAGGTTGGAGAATGGTATGCGCCCCAAACCCTCCAGCTGCACAAACTTGACATCCGAGGACCCTGGCTGCTCAGACCCCCCAAGGTCCCGCACCCCGGAAGGGGCAAACCGGTTGAACCCCTCATTGCGCTTCTTCTTCACAGCTTGGAAGTAGTAGTCATCCATGTACGGGTTCCCTGAGCTGATGTTGGCAGCCTGGATGCTGAGAATCTTGCTGATGTCTGTTTGGGTCATGCACTTGTAGGCTCGGTGCGGCTCGCTGTGGAGCCCCGACAGCTCTGCAGGTGTCCTGCCCTGGGGAATGAAACCTCCAGTGCCTTGGGGCCTGAACCCCTCATACGTTGCTGCATGTGCGCTCGCCCTCATGGCTTCCACGCCGATCCTGGGTTGATGGCCCATGGTGCCTTCCCTGGGACCATACACAGGGTGGTGCTGGCCAGGCGGGGACGGGAAGTGCTTGTGCAGCATCTCCGGGTGCATGCCCTGCAATGGGCTGGTGCCCATGTGAGGGCTGCCCACTCTGGGGTCGCCATAAAAGTGTTGACGCTGCCCAATGCCAGCAAACTGGCCTTCACGAAACCTGCCACCCAGGTGAGGTGCCATCTGGCCAGGCGGTGTTTGTGGCAGCCAGCCGTGGGAGAGGTCCGGCATGAGAGGTGGTCCCAACTGTTGGCGTTGTTGTTGCTGCTGGTGCTGCAACTGCAGTTGTTGAAGCTGTTGCAGATGCCCCTGTTGGTAGCCCATTGGGTACGGCAACATTGCATTTGGACCACCAGCACTGGAGGCCATGAACTCGGGCGGTCTTGATATTGCTGCCGCTGCAACATGAAGTGGCTCCTCACTTGGCAACAATCCAGGGGAGATGGAACCCACCACAGGGGGGTCAAATGTAGGCACACCCTCAGGGGCACCAAACATCGATAAACCAGATGGCTGCGGCAGGTGAGATGGGGACGGCGACCTCAAGTAGGTAGCAGGAGGCTGCTGGCTGGTGGCGCTGTTGGACGCAGGCTGTGGCCGTTTGGCCCTGAGCCGAGCTTCAAGCTCCTCGACAGAAAACACGCCTCCAACCTGCATGGGCGATGCTGCTAAATTTTTGCTTTTGGCTTAACCTCACAAGGCAGGTGCAGTTCTTGAACCTTGAGACCACTGAAAGTTCGCAAAGCATCACCCCAAATGGACTGCTGTGGTGCCACGATGTTCATGGGGACACCCTCTACTGTGTTGTCAGAATGCCGTTGAAGAACAACATCAACTGCGCGATTCAGCCACAGCACTTGACGCCTGGGAAAAGGGCCCCAAACCACAAGCGACTTGTTCTGTTTCCCAACCAGAGTTGGCGCCACCTTCTTCAGAACGACCAAACCCCCATCGCTCTGGCGCCCCTTCCCCACAACGAAGCCAAATTCGCATCGAGCGCACCTGCTGAGGGGCGGGTCGCTCCGGGGTGCTGTTCAGCGAGGCCCAATCCAATTTTGGCCCCTCGGGCAGCCCGCCCGCCGGCCCCGGCTGCAGCCCGCCGTTGTCCGCCCCCGGCTGCCTCTCATCAAAAGAATATGACGCGTCCAGGCCGTCGGCATACAAGTCTCCCTGATCCAGGGACTCCGCCGGTGGCGCCTCAATCCCCTCCTGCAGTCGAGCAACCGGGGGTCACCGAGCACACGGGATTCCCCACCGCCCCCAGGTTGCGCCCAAAGGCCAAATTTCGCAGTCTGCCGCAATCGGGCCCACGCACACGTGGCAGGGAGCCGCGTCTCTCCCCCCCCCAAGCCAATCATGCCTTTTGTCCTACTCAGCACAGGCCACCCGCGAGCCCTGCTGCGGCCCGCCGCCATCGCGCCCCGGGCACCCACCTCCAGGCCTCCCTCGAGCTGCCCATCCGTCGCCTCCGATCCCCCGAAGAAGGAGTACTGGAAGGCGTTGAAGGCCGGGCCGTCATTCTCTCCCCCCTGCGCAAACGCCCCAAAACACAAAGCTCACCCCAGCCCTCACCAAAGCCCTCGCCCCGGCTCTAGCGATCCCAGCCGGCCACGGCCGGATCCCCCCGGACGATGATCCCATCAGCACAGGCCAGATCAGGGAAGCTGAGCCCGCACGGCGCACCTGAAGCGAGACGGGCCCGGACGCTGCTCACGCAAACACACAAACACGGGATGGTCAGTTCGCCGATGGATCGTCTGAGACAGCTTCAGCGGCGGAGGCAGTTGCGGGGGGGGGGACGCTTTTTGTGCGCGCGACGGCTGACCTCGAGGGCCCGCTGGACCGCCTGCGTGAGGCGCCGCCAGCGCGCCTGCCGCCGCGGGCGCCAGCCCCGAGCGCGATGCGCGTGACCGCGCGGGTGACGCAGGGGCCGCCGGAAGGAGTACGCGGGGTTTGGAGCGTCTGTGGGTTTGAGGTGGGACGTCGAAACGTGGTGGTGGGGGTGGGGTGGGGTGGGGTGGGGGGGGAGGGGCGGGTCGCGTAAATATGCGCCCTGATTTAGGCGGGGCGGCTTGAGTGAAGGATGGGGGCGGGTGGCCTGTCTCCTTGGTCAGGGGCGGGGGAGTTAGGGCGGGGTGGCGCTTGGGGGTTGTGCGGTTCGCAACGCAGCGCAAGGCGAGGATACCGTGGTCTGTTTGCCTGCGGCCGTGTACCCCGATGTCGGTGTGCGTCCGGGAGTTGGCGCGTAGACCGAGGCCAGTGTGCAATGAGGCTCGGCTCGACCTCCAAAAAAACAGCTGCAGGGCTTGCAGTTTTTGCAAAGGGATCACGGCGCGAAGCGGCAGCCGTCCTCGGGGGAGGGGCGATTGCAAGAGAATGTTCAGAACAGGCGGAGACTGAAAACTGGATCCAAGTCGAAGCACAGCGCATGGAGCTGTTGCGGGGACGGCAATTCCTGCAGGGCACTTGCTTTCGTGGTTGGCCGGAACTGTAGTGCTTACGGCATTGCCTGCTTCCACCATCCCATGTTAAATTGCAGGTACGAACCAAGGCCCTGGAGGACCTCCAAATCATCTCAGAATTCCACCCAAATTGGCCACAATGTGTCGATTTCAGTCTGGTTGTGCTTCTGAAATTCTGAGTCAGTCGGCTAAGCGCTCAATCCGCAGCAGCATTTTGACCATGCGCCAGTCGGCCCAAAATTTCCAAAATCTCAAATTGGCACCAAAACTGCCTGTTTTCCTAGGTTCTGAGGGACGCTGACGAGATTCTGCGATGTTGTTCCGATGGCGGCTAATGGTGGTTTCCAAATGTTTGGCATGTGGCCTTTCTATTTCTGACAATATTTTGTACGTTGGAACCAGATTTAACCCCAATTTTCGTTGTTTCCCACACCTGCAATTCAATTTGGGACTGACGAAGTATCCAGCACTTGTAAGCTACACAACCGCAACCTGGCAGGTTTTAAAGTACAGGCGGAAGCGGCCCCGAAATGGAGCTCGACGTGGCCACTATGTCTGGGCCCCGTGCTTGATACCACCACATCTTATAGGATCTGAGCCAGTTGTCTTAGGATCAACACAAGATTTCATATAAGATATGAGCCAGATTTACGGCGTGGTCATGTGCGCACAGGTGGGTTGAAGAATCCTGCACCAGGCATTCCATCAGCGGTTTTGTCTCCTTCGCGGCATTTTCTCTCGATGCTTAGGACTCCCCCGCTGGGACATCGAACGTTCATCGGACACTGATGTTTTTCTTCCTCTCTTATTGTTTGGGACCCTGCATCGGTTCTTGCTGGAAAAGGTCCTGTTGTGTTTCACGATTCGTGGGGGAGCTCCTCTGTTCGTATCATAGTGTAATACGTTTGGAATTCAGGGAAAAAAACGACCTGGCGACGCAATACATCGCAGAGCGCGAACTATCGCCAACACGGCATTGCACAATCACGGGCAATGTTCGCCTCCCCGCTGACGGCGTTCACCGAATTCTGACACCACGTTTTCCATTGAGTTTCAGACTGTGAGCCAGACCACCGTCATTGCACATTTTCAGTTTCACAGCACTTTACCGTGATCCATGTGCCAGAGAAAGAGCTGTTTCCCGTTTGGAGATTCACAACGCTTCAAGCGGGCAGCCAGGTTGGACGCCGGTTGCAGCAAACGGGACAACACAGGCGGGCCCTCATGGGCGCTGGCGGCCCCCGAGGGCGCCGCACCACTGACGCCGCACCATTGAGCCAAGGGTGAATCCCATGTACACATACAGCTTGCAGGTTACAGCACAGAAACACCAATGCGGCATGCACATAATACAAGTCATCTGGCCTCTGCCCATGGTCTATAAATTGAGGCTCATCCGCGGCCAGCCGGACGAGCACCAGAGTGTTCACAGTCACGTTCGTGATAGGTACGTTTCGACGCCCGCCTCCCCACAGCAGGCCCCAGGGAGTCTGCCTGAGAGCCCAGTTCCTTCCTCCCTGTCTGCGACATTGCTCTTGCATAATCCCCGGCTCCGCTTCCCACACCACAACAGCCCGCCATGAGCTTCGCCTGCCAGATCGAAGACGTTCGGTGCCCCTGCCCTCCCCTGCTGCAAACAGTCCCTTGCAAAAGCATCCTGTGGCCCGTCCACTCCCACCACTGAAAACTTGGGGCCTGGCTGTTTGTGGCATCCGCAAAAGACACCACCTATGCGCTCGAGCCTGGCTGCGGCCCACCTAAGCGACCCAGCGCCGCCCTCGATTTCGCTCCCTGGTGTGCTCATTCCCAGCAGGAGCCAAATAGCCCGGCATGTCTTGGAGCAAACACCACTGCTTTGGGAGGAAAACATTCCCGAGCGTCACGTCACGTTCCTATGAGCAAAGTTGGCATGACGCAGCAATGTTGAAGCCACTCATTTCTTCCCGCCATCAATTCCACGCCCCCCTCTCGCACCAATGACTGCCATGCGCTAATTTCTTGCATGGTCTGCTGGAAGGCGCCCCGAGCTACAGCAGCCGGATTCTCACCAGCTTGGAGCTACGTGGAGAAGAATACCGCCGCAGCACGCGCCTTATGTTCAGTGTCTACATGATGTATCGCCAGCGCACACAAACACACCTCCTACGCTTGAGTCCTGGATGTATCATCAATTTGAACAAAGGTACACTAATTTAAAGACCAATTCCAGCACCCGCAACTGGAAAATTACAAGCTCAAAATTTCAATATAGTAGAATGAAGAAACTGCACCACCACGGGCAATGACAAGAAATTGTATGCTGGCGTGCCATCGGCAACAACCAAGCTGGGGATAGAAGTTAGGTGCTTAAGACGCCAAGCCGAAGTGACGACATTTGGGTGCTGTAGTCCTGGGCATCTACAGCCACGCCCTTGGCCTCAGTGGCGTCCTTCATTGCCTCAAGCCCGTGGCACGTTGGACTTCCAGCACCATCAACGCTCATTTCCGCATCAGGAACAGCTGCAGGGGGGCAAGCACAAAAGGGAGGTTCAGCACATAGATGAACCTTCTCACCAAGACATATCCAGAGCGATGCATGCAGCGCAAAAGGTCAAGCATGATTGTCAATGCAGCATAGCAGTGACACAAATGGTGTTGCCCAGTGCAAACATGGGTGTCAAACTGTCGGGTAGAGTTGTCTAACTTCGAAACGATGCCACATTGACGTGATTGCTCGAAAGTTACGACAGCACAACCTTCTCCTTATTGTACAGACAGTCCTACTCAGGTAGGTCGAGATGAGACAGGGGCACCAAATCAAGATCCCCAGTCTGTTCCACAGAATAAACATGGCATCTCTCCCATTGAAGTTCAAACATCCCTTTACCACAGCACAGTGCCAATCTACCTGTCGCTGAGCTGTCGTTGCTGCCTCTCCTTCCGCAATGTCCATCGTCCTCAGCAAGGCCCATGCTTTCTGACTCGAGTTTCAGGCCATCATTACAACTGTCCCCCTCAACTGGCTGCGACTCCGCCATCGGCTGATCCATGGTTGAGTCGAGGAGGGCGCCAACATCAAGCCGCCTTCTCTTGGTTGGGGTTGTGCAGTTCTTGAAGCCGTTCCCTGGGGCACCCAGGGAAACTGCAGCCCTCCTGGTTGAATTCTGTGCATTCAGGAATGCGTTGAGAAAATCTTGCTGACCATTGACAACACTCATCCCACTCTCCCTCAGTGCAGACTCCAACGAGTCGAAATCCTGCCTGCCGCGAAAAGAATTTGTTCGTGGTCTCTTAACCTGCCAAGTTGGGAGTGGCTGGTCACCTCCAGCTGCAGCGATCTGGCGATCCTCACTGGGCTTGGGAGAGGACTCAGCGGCTGCAGTTGCCTCGCGCCCCACAGTTGCCAATGCACAGAGCTGCTCAGCGGCAAGTAGGTCCTCTGCCGTCTCCTCAACATCCCCTTGTTGGCTGCCTTCCTGACAGTCAGTCTCAGAGTTGTGCCGTGATGATTCCAACTGTGCAAAGGCCTCCTTCTTTGTTCGATCTTGGGAGGTGCTGGCACTCTGCAGAGGTGCTGCTTCCTGCCCGCTTGTGTCTGCTTCAATGGTGCAACTGTTTGGATTGGGCGTTCTTGCCAGGTCGCTGGCTGCACTGCTGCTTTTTTGCCCTAAGTTATTGTTGTCCACAAATTTCGCAAGACTTGACACCATCGATTGCAATGCTATCCCAGGGTCTGTGGACCCGTTTCCGGAGACTCGCCCCTCTGACCTGGCAGACTGAGGCTCAGCACCACAGCCTTCCTGATCGGACAACCTGCGACTCAGGACACTTGGCACCACCTGGAGCTTGGCACAGGACCTCACAGTCTGTGGGCCCACGTGCATGGTACCCTCAGCTGAAGGCTCTTTGTCGCTCTGCCCCTGGCTTTCTTGTTTTGGTCCTGCTGCCCCCACATTCGATTTCACCAAGTTATTGGCCGGCAAATCGTTAATTACCTCCATCAGCCTGGCGATTCTATGCATGGAGCGACCACTGCCTGCGTGACCTTGCTGCTCTGCAGAGGCCGGTTGGCACGCTGTGCTTCTGGGAGCCACTCCCTGCTGATTGTTGGCGGCACACAGCACCCCATGCTGAACGCACGGCAATGCATGAGGCTTCTGGGCGTCCTGATCCCTCGGACGCTGGAAACACTCTGCCGCAGGCACAAATACGCTGGAGTGACCCTGAGCACGTGCCAAAACAGGGGCATGAAACCTCGGCAAGCCCAACATCTGCTCTAACTTCGGGCCAGCAGTGGACGCCTGCTGTACTTCCAGCCCTGGCCAGTATGCTGTGATGCCCGTCTGCGCGGCCGCAGCAGCATGCGACCTTACCGGCTTTCCCTCAAGCACAACCTCACAGGGCCTTGGCGGCCTGCCAGCCAGTTGATCTTCATCCATGGCAGCCCGTGGAGCGACTGTGGCTGGAGCAGCAGGTGTCCTCCACACCGCACCAGTCTGGGGAGCTGTTAAGACGCCTTCTGGCAGGGCCGGCCGGCCAATGGCCGCGCTATTACCGAACGACACCACCTTGGAGGGTGCCATCTGCAAAGCCCCGCTGCCTTGCAGGCCACACGCTGGTTGGCCTACGCAGCCTCGAGTCATGTGGCCCCAGTAGGCACGCCCGCTGCCATCCCCCACCACCCTGGCAGGGACAATCCCTGGTTTGCTCTGACTGGACGCCACAAACAGGCCGCCCC
>CAJHUC010002579.1:0-26922 GCA_905146915.1 Ostreobium quekettii | reverse complement strand
CGGCGTACTATAAATCATAAGTGCTGGCCCTTCCCAGCAGCGATCGCTGCCGGTACTTGGCTGGAGGCAGCACACACACAGAACACATCATCCCGGCATACTATAAATCATAAGTGCGGGCCCTTCCCGGCAGCGATCGCTGCCAGTACTTGGCTGGAGGCAGCACACACACAGAACACATTATCACGGCGTACTATAAAACATAAGTGCGGGCCCTTCCCAGCAGCGATCGCTGCCGGTACTTGGCTGGAGGCAGCACACACACAGAACACATCATCACAGCATACTATAAATCATAAGTGCGGACCCTTCCTGGCAGCGATTGCCATCGATTTTTTATGGAATTCTGTCGACCTTTGTGGTCCGGTCAGCGGTTCTGTTGCGGGTGCCTATCATCCGTAGACGGCGGCGCGAATTCTGTAACACTTGGTTTCATTCTGTAAGGCTGTGTGGATTTCTGTAGTTGTCTATGCTGATGTCAGTATGGCCCTACCCGTTTCTGTAAAACGCTTTTTTTCTCTGTGGCTCCCTCATAAATTCTGTTGATTGTACAGAATTTTAACGGAGCCAAACAAATTCTGTTGGGGATGGACAGATGGGCCCACCTCTAGCGACTCGTCCTGAAATGCACGCATAGGGTCCGCTTCCATCTCTGACTCCGTCATGACTTGGTCACGTGGAACTACAGGGTGCAAGCCATACTTCAATCGGATCTTGAGCAAGGCATGGCTTATCGCGTCTGCAGTGTGTCTCTCAGGGAAGCTGGCAGTCCCTGACACCACCAACGTGCTATGCTTTAAAAGACGGGGGTTACCTTTTGCACATGATATATGTCATACTATACTGGCTGATACAGGCCAGTACTCATTGCTATCGTGCCATGGCAACATAGCATCCACGATTTATGTTCAATAAGGCATGATTCCCGGCTAGTGAAGGCCGGTACTAGTGCAGCGAGTGCACATGACACGGTTGGCAAAGCACACACGAGTGGCCATTAATCATGGCACGGATGCAAATAGTAAACAATTAACAACCACGAATATTGAAAATATCATAGGACACTGAATATGCTATCCAAACTCACCCAGTATGCGTTTCTTCAGGCTCCAATTGGCGTCCACCCAATGCAATATCACTGTTATATATGGGTCCGTGCTCCTGCTTGTCCAACTGTCCGCTGTCATGGCAACTCTCGACTCGTCTCGGATTTGGGACACCTCTTCCCTTATTTCCCGCTTGATGTCATTGGCCTGTCTTGCCACCGACCTCAGAATTGTTTGCTTACTAATAGATAGCCAACGGGGAATAAAGGCTTGCATGAAACGAATGAAGGGCGCCGTCTCAGCCAGGTGGTATGGTGCATTAGCAAAACTGACATACCTGGCCATGTGGGTCACCGCCCTGTTCCATTCTGAGGTTCTAGGGGGCCATGTCTCCAGGTAGGTTTCCAACGATGTACCCAATTTCATCTGCCGGTTGCCCGGAGGTTTACTGAGTTCGTCTCGAAGTGCCTCAATACTGAAAACGCTATGTTTGTCTTTCAAATGGTTTGAGGGCCCCGTCCAACTGGCACAGGTCGGGTACTTCTTTCTCGGGTTGTATGACAACACTTTGTATGTCTTGGTAATGCCCCCCCTCCAACACAACCGGCAAACAGCAGTAATGGAAGGTGGTCTCTTGTTGGGCCCTGGCACCTCATCTACATTGAACCCCTCTCTACACCATTCCTGGTGGCCTGGATCCCCTTTGCGGTGGCGTTGTTTGCGGGGTGTCCTCAGCGACCCTTCCTCCAAGGTCGCCACCATGCGCGTGGACTGCTTTGCTGCAGTTAGTGTTTGTTATTGCTTGTGTGGAGTCCGCACATCAACAGCCATGGCAAGCGGTTCGGGGGTGGTCAGACGCCTTCTCTTGGCCCTGCGTTGTGGCACATCCTCCACCACAATGACACTCGAACTTGGCGATGCACCTCCAAGCGAATCAGTGTCCGCAGTGCTCAACACACCCCTCCCAGTAGGAACATCATGTGCGTCTGGGACTCCTCGCTCAGCAACAAATGTTGCGAGGTCAACACCACCATCGCCGCCAACAGAGCCTGGCACACACGTCCATTGCGTAAATAACTGAGGCAAACATATATTCGACGATAGATTTCAGATGTTACAAGGACGGTCTGAGGACACTTTCTTCTGTGAAATAAAGGCAGAAAAGCATCTCACAACCATGGACTGTTCAGTGAATGTCACCTTCCTCGTTGGTGGCAGGTGGTACTTGGACTTCACCTCACAATCAGACAAGTTGTTTTGTTAAAAAAAACCAATCCCCGTTAGAGGAAGTCTCCGTGTCACTCCCTGTTAGGACGCCGGAGTCCATGACATTGAACTCCCACCCAACCTGTGAAAAAAAATCGTCTTCAAGGAGTCTTTCTTCCAGGAGTCTTAGTGACGGTTCAGTTATTCTATATTTTCTGCTAATAGACTTGTACCCCACCATGTGTTCCCCCCGGTGCAGCACCAAATCTATGATAGCCGTGCACTGACGTGTTTTATAAGCAGCCCGGCGATTCATATCCACTTGTTTGCGTTCCTGCCTGCGACGCTTGTGCCATTCTCCCCAAGACTGGGGGGGGGTTCTGTCTCTCGTGTTCTTCCTTTCGCAACCGTGCCCCTTCTGCCCCCCCCAATGCGTTATTAATGTATCCGCTTACGGCGGCTAATCGGGCCTGGTCCTTGGGGGCGAGGTGGTCTTGTATGGGCCGCCACACCCCCGAGGGCAGGCCACCCAACCCCGCTTCTTGTATTTCATCTAATCTATCTGTTAGAGCTTCCCTATCACGCTCAGCTTCCCAACCACACGTAGCTTCTATCCGCCACCTGACTTTCACCTCTGAACGTCTCCTTCCCCCCTTCTTCTTGTGTGTCTGTGCCGGCGCTTTCGACCATCCTTGTAATGTTGGCCCCTGTTCAGGGGCCGCTTCCGACCTAACACAGGAACAGGATACAATGTTTCCCCAGCCAGGTGACGGCAGGTACTGCCACATACTTGTGGTACCACCAAAGCAAAGACAATAGGTATTGTAGGGAAATGCAGCACGCCCTGTACAATGCACGGCCCCCTAAAAGGGACGAAGTGCTGAGGTTTCCCCAGCCAGGTGATGGCGGGTACTGCCAAATAATGGTGGTGGCACCTACGCAAAGAAAGACGATGGGTATTGCAGGGACAATTCATGCATGTTGTACATTGCACGGCTGCATGGAAGGAACGAACTACCAAGGTTTCCCCAGCTAGGTGACAGCGGGTACTGCCACAAAATGGTCATGCCACATAAGGAAAAACAGGCGATGGGTATTGCAGGGACATACAGCACACCCTGTACAATGCACGGTGAAATAAAAGGAGCAAACTGGGAAGGCTTCCCCAAGCAGCTGATGCCAAGTACTGCCATATATTGGTGGTGGCATCTAAGCAAAGAAAGGCGTTGGGTATTGCAGGACGTGCAACACACCATGTACAATGCACGGCCACATAAAGGGAACGAATTGCTAAGGTTCCCCAGCCAGGGGACGACGGGTACTACCACAAAATGGTGGTGACACGTAAGGAAAAAAAAGGCGATGGGTATTGCAGCGACACATAACACACCCTGTACAGTGTGCAGCCAAATAAAAGTAACAAAGTGGTAAGATTTCCCCAGCCAGGTGGCGGCGGGTACTGCCAAATAATGCTGGTGGCATCTAAGCAAAGGCGATGGGTATTGAAGCCCTGTGCAATGCATGGCCACATGGAAGGAACGAACTGCCAAGGTTTCCCCAGCCATGTGACGGCGGGTACTGCCACCAACCATACACACAACTGGCACACTTCGGACACACCCCGCGTCCACCGCCACGTCCCATGTTCAAGGCACCCCTGCCTACTTTCCGTTCAACGGTGGCGCTGAGGACTCTGCAATACAGAACACGGTGGTGAGGGTCGCAAGCAAAATCCCGGAGTGAAGTCAATCCCCGGCCATGATCTTCCCACCCGGCCATGTGCCACCAGGTTTCCAAAGTCCACACATAATCCGCCCCTCCCCAGGGAGAATTTCCCAGTAAAGCAGGCGGCCCAAAGCAGAAGCCCACACTATGCCCACGTATCACTCGCGGGATTGAATCCGCCGACACCCAGGTTTTCAAAGTCCACAGATAATCCGAGAACCCCCCTTTTCAACACCCCCCGTAGCTCAGAATTCCCCCGCTAGAGCAGACAGTACTGAGGGCGTTGCCCTGGCCACGGGGCGCCATGAAGCGGGACACCGCGGTATGCTTGTGCATCGCTCAGCATCTTGAATCCGGCCATACATAGGTTTCCAGTCCACTAGTAATCTGAGTTTCCCCAGCACCCCACTCGGCCCGGAATTTCCCGCCACAATAGGCGGTACTGAGGGCATTGCTCTGGCCACAAAATAGGATAGCGCGCTATGCCTGTGCATCACCGGCGGATTGAATCCGGCCACACACAGGTTTTCAGCCAACAGATCATCCGACACCCCCCTTCCCCCGCGCGGCCCGGCATTTCCCGCCATGGCGGCGGTACTAATGGCATCCCCTTGCCTTGCCTGTGCCGCGATATGCCTCACCTGGTGGGTCCATGACCCAAGCGTGGGGCAGCAGGCGTTGGAGACAGCGGATGGCAACAGGAGGGCAACAAAATATGTGTGCAGTCACAGCCAACGTCCGCTGTATGTGGACCCTGGCTGAGCCACGCTGGCAATCAACCCGATCGCCAGATTTGGAAATCAATACTTATTGCCTGGGCTCTGTTATCATCCACTGATTCAGTACACATGTCCACTATCATCTGCTAGATTAGCGGATGGGGTACGTGGCTTCCAGTCCGTAAGAGAATATCCGTTAACACCCAAGCGGAATCCACAGAGTCCGCTGATTGGGGCCAGCCGTCCGCTGCCATCCATGCCATGTCAGCAACAGAGAGGGCGTGGTCTGCTGAATTAATGGGTATTAGCAAACGGCAGCCCCCGTCTGCTATTAACGGATCCAGGTGGCCACCTCTACCACCTAAATCTCGTCGATTCGCCAGCGAGTTTCGGCCTCGGCCTATTCTGCAGCTCCAAGACGAGCGCGCAGCTCGTTCTCGGCCCATTCCCATCTAGATTCTGCGGCATTCCGCGCCATCTCTGCCGTTCTGATGGCCTGCCGCGCGGTTTGCATCCCAACGCATAGCTCCTCGATTTGCTCATGTAGATAGCGCTCCATCTCCTCGACTTGGTGCCGCGTGTTCATATGCGCCTTGCTGCGCTGCCAAAACTCCCACTGATGCGCATTCCTTGCCACTTCTCGGTTGGTCTACGCGTTGGCCTCTAGCTTGCCAACACATGCGTTCATGCGCTCCGATTCCACTCGCTGCGCCTCCAACGCCCGCAGCACCTCGCCATGCAAAGCAGCTCGCTCGGCGTCCGCTCCTTGTAGCAATTGAGCGCGCCATCCTTCCAATTCCCTGCCGACCTCCATGCGGATGCCACCCACTGCATCCTCCATCTGATTCTCCATCAAGCCGCGCCAGTGGTCTAGCCCTTGCGCGTCAATTCCCTGGGTGATGTTCGCGACGTTGATTGTGTCGCCCTACCTCAACGCGAGCGTTTGAGCGTGCAGCATCACGCCATTCGCTCCTCCCGGGTGTCCATAGCCGTTCCACTCTCGGCCCCCTCCGGACGACCCCGGTTCCTCCACCGCCGGTGTAACTGCGGTGTCCTCCGCATCCATGGGTACCAGCTGTCGGTCCATACCGATGCATACCGTGGTACCTGGGCTCCGAAACCACTTGATGCGGGTCCTAGCAAGGACCACGCATGGGTTGCGTGCGAGAGACGTTACAGAGTGTGCTCCGTGCACACTTAACCTATCAATCAATATACAATCATGTATAATAAAATATATAATGTACAAATGATAATGTACAACTATTTTAATGTACTACCAGCCAATGTAAGTGGTGCCACCGGCATCACCAGTGGTCTACAAACTCGACCTCCCTGATAAGTGGAAGATTCGCAACATATTCCACATCACCTTATTGCGTCCTTTCAGAACCAGCCAGTGGGCGCAACCTACTCAGGAGGGTCATATAGAGGATATAAAGCCCACAGAGGACGAGCGATACAAGGTTGAGAAATTACTGCGTTGGCAGTGGGCAAGACCCAGTTCTAGGAGGCGCAAAGAGTATTTAGTGCTCTAGAAAGATTATTCATTTGATGATGCCACCTGGACTCTAGAGGAGAATTTCACTTATCCAGAAGAACTCAAGAAGATGATCAAGAGGGACCGGCTCATTGAGGATAACTAGGCCATTGGGTTTCGCTTAGTTATTTTGAGGGCGAAACTACCCCCAGGGGGGAGTACTGTTGTGTAAACTACTAGGGGGTAACCGGTTTACTCAAGTTAGACACTGGGAAATGATAATGGACATGAGATAGTACCTAAATTGGATAGAGGAAGCTGTTAGCTTTCCATAGGTCTTTGATTTATCCCAAACGGGTTATTGGTAGTGGAGTTACAGCTTATAGAAGTTCCAGTACTTACCGTTGGGCCCCTACCGTACTCGGGAATGAGATACTATCGATACGGTATATTCGGTACGCTGTTCTGTCAATTGTGTACTGCTACGTGTAGGGGCCATGTGACCGCCCCCGCACAATAGCCTGTAATTCCATTCGTGCCCACTCTCGCCTCCCAGTGGCTGCACCCGCAAGCCGCAAAGTGTCGCGCGCACCCACTGCACGTACGGCCGCCCCGCGCCCGGCCAATTCGTAGGCCTGGGCCCACACTATGCATCCGAAGACATGAGCATCCCGGAAAGCCCGCCGGCCATCCAGCGGAGGGGGCCCCATGGCCCCATTGGGCGACTCGGCGGGCGCATCACCCGCGAACACACTGGAAACCAAGCCATTACAGTAGTCAGGACTTTGGAATGGACATCCTCTATTGGTTGCCCATCTATTGCGGGCCTACTCTCCATGTGCTCTCCATTCTCAGTTTATCAGTATGCTTTTATCTTTGATCTATAGCAGATCAGATATCTAACACAGTTTTATGTGAGTACGCATTAGCGGTAATTGTTGCCAATCGTCTGCAGAGGTTTTTGGGAAATCGTTAGAAAAAGTATAGCAACTGCGCCCATGGAAGCATCATGGGTTATCTGGGGTATGTTTGATGCGATCAGTTCTGGAACGAAAACACTGCTAAATTTGCACAAATTAGTTGACATTGTCAGGACCCTGAGAGAACAATTTGTGGAAAATTCACTGGGGAAAATGGCACCCAAAACATGGTTGAGACAAGATGACGTGCTTCTAATTCTAAGACATTTTAAACCTCAAATACGCATTGTGGTCTTATTATAATAGAATATGAGTGCTACTGAAAGCTGTGCTAAATGGGCAACATTTTGCCAGATTTCATGCCCATTTCCTAAGCAAGGGACACTCAGAATAGTCTTAATATTAGTTGCTTATCTACAGATCATCTGTTGGGTGGGTTTGGTACTAGTTGAGAGACAACACTCTCCTAGGGAAAGGAGGTGTCTTGGCAATTTAGTACTGAAGGGTGAGCGTAGCACACTCCTATGCACACTGTGCTATTTGATGCATGAAAGTAAGCGGTGCCGGCAGATCACGTGCGTAGCTCCGGTACCCCAGACACCGACAGCACTCCACAACACAGAACCAAGTCAGGCTGCCTTTCCAGGATAAACTAAAATTGACCCCATCCAAGTAACTGTGGATGAAATTTGACCCAACTCGGCCACTGCGCTGGCACACCAAGCCATCCTCTTGCTAGGCTGGAGCCTATGAGTCATAGGCTATGACACAGCATGACATCCTCGCGCTGTGCACAACACCCCACCATGCATGTTGTCCATCCATTTCTGTTAGCGGGCTGCGCAACATATACTTGTGGACACATTCGTGTGGCACTCTGCAAGTGCAGGTATGTTGCGCCCCACCTACCTTCTGAGAGGGCTCCACATATATAGTTATCTCTTTGCATGCCGATCCTCTCCCGTGTGCAAACATGCAACAACCTCTCACTCACGCACTCTCCGGCCTGCCTGGTGTGCTTGCTACACCCCAGGGCTTTGAGGCACCCAGATTGGTGTGCGTTCAGTGGCAGTTCAACCTGGCAGCCGGTACAGCGCCCGGCTTCAGATATTTGGGTAGGCGAAGGGGATAAGCAAATTTCTAAGCATCCAAAATTCACGTACAATTTGTATAGAATTGTTCTGCCATGCCGCTTCCCCTTCCCCATCCCCCTTCGCATGCACTTTCAAGTTGTTCAAAGGCGCCATACATATGCCACACCATCATGCCCTAACCTCTCATACTCCATCTACAGATGATCATGTCTCAAAGCAAACATCAGATTTATTCCAAACCGGTACAAACATCCCCAGAACCATCTTCGCGAACAAGGGCCCTTAAGTCGGAAGAATCCGTCTATGCCCGCTGCACACCTCTGCCTTACCATCCCACGACCAATTACCCCATGCATTTGACAAAGGCCGTCATTCAACTCGGGCACCATGCCTGCCTGCATGACTCACACACTCCAGCAGGCTTGTGCAGACATCCAGCGAGGGACTCTTGCCCCTTTGCCTGACATGGACTTCTTGCAAATGAGGTATCCAGTTGGGATATATCCCGACATATGATTGCCAACTCCCAACTGCCTTAAAATATTCAACCGCTGCGCATAGTAACGTAATGCTTGGCCTTTTCTGAAGAGAAAAATTGACAATCAGCAAAGCAACGCTTGGCCTTTTATTGTGGAGCTATATAGAAAAGTAAAAACCACACTCTGAGAATTAGAATACATGGCATAATATGCATAATGGCATAATAATAAGATTTTCTGATTTGGAAGGGTTGAATGTTTTACAGTATATGGTTGTCCTTGCCAATGATAATCCCTCAGATTGCATTGCCCCTCGGGCGCATCCACGTGGCAGCCCATGTCTCGAGTAGCAATCTCGTCAGGCGGTCCCTTGATTGGTGCCTCAAGACACGAGCAAAACACGTTCTTTTGGCGATGCCAACTGCAATGCCATTAATGTCAAAATATTTTGACAGAAAATGGCAACATTGCAGTGACTGCGATGGCGTAAAAGCAACTGCGATGGCATCAATTAGTGTCAAATGCCATCGCATTAGACATTGCAGAAATGGCGTTTCTACCATTGAGCGACGTTCATGTCTTCCCTTCAAATCTAAATCAAGTCAATGTAAAGATATGTGCCTTAACATGGCACGACCCTTCGGGGCTGGCATAGCAGAAATCGACATGCGTATGCTTCGTATAGTGGTATCGAAAGCACAACACACTCGAAATCGTTCACCACAGGACATTGGGCTTATCCCACAAAGAGGACTCGCCCGCCCAACCTTTAGGTCCCACTCTTGCTGTGCGAGGCGGCCTGTCCGGTGCACCAGTTGTAAAAAAGCAAGTCTTACAGACTAGGGGCAGCTACAATGCACACCCCCATAGCTTTATACATTGCCATGGGTCCATACATACGACAAAATCAAAGGTCCATCAAAAAGTCCACCCAGGGGGTCAAGATCCGCTTGATACAGGCTACTGCTAAGGTGGGCGCCTTCTCGCTAAGTCCATGGACCCACCTCGCCATGGCACGTGAGTCACCATGACTCACGCCGGACCACCCGTTACAAGACAGTATAATATGTATATTTATATATTATAGTACTTTACGTGGCTTGAGACTACATACATAATCTAGGAAAGCCAGTCACCCTAGACCAGTGACAAGGGGACGGTTCCTAGTAAAGTAAAGTTCCATTAATAGAACTCAATATATTCTATAATGCCTTAATTGGTTTAATACCCATACGGCGTATCAACTCGTCCCCCCCCAGGACCGACGTCCTCGGAGGTATACAATGTGTCAAGTAAATACGCGGCGAGAACTCACCAGAGGGTTGTCCAGCAAGCCTCCCGGTTAAGACAAACACCTTACCTGTTTTGTTGTTAGCGGAACACATTAACAAGAGGAGCCATACATACAAAACACTGTCAAGTCAGATTTCCCCAAGGGGAAATCTGTCGCTCCCTCCTGGAGGTAAATCAAGTACCCGAAGGTGAGCCGCGTCCGCGACCACCACAGGCATTAGGCCTCCTCTACCACGGCCGTTAGATCCACTGTGACCTGAGGGTCCACTGCCCCTCCCAGGTGTGGGTGCTCGCGCTGGTCGAATGCCTCTCTCGACATTCTAAATCCAGCGGTAGATCACCTGAATGACAGGTACAAGAATTAATTCTTAGCGTCTTTGTTTCTGACGCTTACTACGTTTGGCACCTGATGGGTGATTATGTTTTGAATATTGATTTTCAAATGTCTGCAATATTTTTGCACAGTTGGTCATATTTCTTTCGGGTTCCCAACTGTTGTGTTCATGACCATACCCGGTCCACTTTACTAAATATTCTGTATGGAGTTTGTTTTGTACTCATCGAATACGTTTGTCAAGAATAGTCTTGACAGTGTATTCGAGTTCACCCTCCAACTCAATTGGAGGGGGTGGAGGTTGTACACGATCTCCATCTTTATATAATGCAAATTTCGAAACATAAAATACGGGGTGAACCCGTTTCATGCTCGGTGGTAGTGCGTGTCGGTAGGCGACATCACCAATTTTCGCCTCCACTCAGAATGGCCCAAGCCATCGTGGCAAGAGCTTTTTCGTCCCTGGATGTTTCAGGGTGATGTTCTTTGATTGTAGGAGTACTCGATCTCCTACTTGATAGACGACGTCTCATCTATATGGATCCGCTACACATCTTTGATGGTCTCGGGCTTGTTGTAGGTTCTCTTTTGCCAACTTTATGGCAGAAGCGACCTTAGCCGTCATTTGAGTTACAACCGGGATCTGGTCTGGGACCTCGTATTCCTCGCACCCCTCACAGGTGGTGTCAAGGCTTTGACATGTTTAGATTTCATATGCTAGGGGGTTGACTACATGTCGCCCATAATTTAGGAAGAACGGAGTCTCTTTGGTTGACTCATTCTTAGCATTATTTATAGCAAACTCAGCTAAACTAAGTTGTTGATCCCATTCGTCTTGTACAGTAGCGTTGTAGCTCCTGAGGTAATCTTCAACAGTGTGATTCATTACCTCAGTCTGACCATCCGTTTGTGGATGATAGGTTATACTCTTAAGGTGCCGAATCCCCCATCTCTCTGATAGTCAAGAGAAGAACCCAGAAGTAAATCGGTTGTCGCGATCAGTCAGTATTCCTTGGGTAACCCATAATGCCTAAAGACATTATGGATGAGGAGATCAGCTGACTCCTTGGAGGAAACCTCTGTGGTAGTCGCCGCCAGTCTGACCATCTTTGTCAAGTGGTCAACAAAGATGATAATCACATTGTTGTCAGTCTTTGTTTTTGGTAGGTCCATGATGAAGTCCATGCTCACTGCTTCCCAAGGTGAGGCTGGGATATGCAGGGGTTGCGCCAAGCCAGCTAGCTTAAGGCGACTATAATTACACCTTTGACATATGTCGTAGGTGCGGACATATTCTATGATGTCCTTTCGCATCCATGACCACTAGTAATACCGTTGTACCAAGTCGATGGTTTTCGTCTGACCAAAGTGGCCAGAGTATGGAGAGTCATGAGCCTGTCTACACACTTCCCTCTGTAATTCATGCCCAGGTACTGCTAGTCGATCCCCACGATACAACAACCCCTTATCATACAAGAGTGCACCGGACTCGATGTGTGGTTTCAAGTCAGTAGCGCTCTTATATGCATCTTTGAATCGTGTCACCAAGGTAGACGAAGCACCACCAACGGGTTCCATGAACTGGTGATTTGGTCTTGGTCTGCTGCTCACACTCATTACTTGTAAGTAATGTGGCATCCCGAGCGTTCGAACAGTCCGATCCGGGAGTCGACTAAGGGGATCTGCGATGTTTGCATGCCCTGGGCGGTACTCCCATTCGAATTGAAATTATTGAAAGGTTTCAGACCAGCGAGCCTGCCTTTGCGACAACGTGGGTTGTGTCTTAAAGTAAGTGTTAGGACAGTGGTCCATCACAAGGCGGAACCTGTTGCCTTCCAAATAACACCGCCAGAGTTGTACGGCAAATACTGATGCCAACAACTCTTTTTCTGTAGGTGAGTAGTTAAGTTCAGCAGGTATCATCTTCTTACTGGCGTATGCAATGGGGTGTCCTTCTTGTAATAAGATAGCCCCTAACGCCGTGTCAGAGGCATCAACAACTACCTCGTATTCTTTTTCAGGGTCCGGCATACGGAGGAGTGGAGCACTGGTCAAACACTCCTTTAATCCGTCAAATGCCACTTGGCATGCCTCAGTCTACAGCCATGCTTTATTTTTCTTTGTAAGATCAGTCAATGGCTGCGCGAGTTTGGAGTAACCCTGAATAAACTTTTTGAAGTAATTGGAGAGACCCAAAAACTGTCGAGTCTCGTGGACATTGGTCAATTCTAGCCAGTCTTTTATGTTTGCTATTTTGTCTGGGTCTGGCCAAACGCCCTCTCTGGAGACTAAGTGTCCCAGGTACTTTATTTGCTCTTCATTGAAATGATATTTGTGTAGTCGGCAATAGAGTTTTTCCTTTCTTAGTATTTCTATCACTTCCCTTAAATAGGCAAGGTGTTCTTCTGGTGTTTTATTGTACACCAGGATATCATCTAGATATACTAGTACACATCTTCCTATTTGCTTACGGAAGATGGAGTGCATGGCCTATTGGAATATGGCCGGCGCGTTCGCTAATCCGAATGGTAGTACTTTGAATTCATATAAACCAAACGGCGTTATGAATGCCGTTTTGGCTGTATCCTTCTTGTCAATTCTCAATTGATAGTACCCTTGTTGAAGATCTATCGCTGAGAATACAATGGCGCCCTTTAAACTATCTAGTAGGGTGTCGACACGTGGTATGGGCCACTTATTCTTTACTGTAATTTTGTTAAGAGCCCTATAGTCTATACACATCCTGAGTGTTCCTTTCGGTTTGGGAACAAACAGGACGGGAGCTCCAAAGGGACTTGTGCTTTCGGTAATTAAATCCCTTTCTAGGACGTATTGTACTTGTTCTTTAATTTCCTGTAGTTCTCGTGGACTATATCTAAAAGCGGGTCTACTTATAGGCTTCGCGCTCTCTACGAGCGGTATTGTCAACGCCACTCCTCGATCAGGTGGGAGTCCCTGTAATTTCTCTGGAAATAGGTCTTTATATTCATCCAGGAGTTGTTTGACTTTCACGGGATCACATGGCCCTGAACCTGGCACCGTAGATGAAGACGAATTTGCAGGAGGGGTTTGAACTGCCTTTGTAGACTCGTCCCCCCCCACGGGGTCGCCGACCTGGCAAACCAAGACCAAAAAGGCATCAGCGCCATGGTGCACAACACGCATTGCTTGGGGCATGGTGTACAGGGAGGAGGGTGTGGGGTGAGTGGAAGTGTGGTGAAATGAAAGGGTGATATATCGGCCCTTGTGGTGGAGACTAGCACGGTCATGGGCGTAATCAATCACAACTTGGTGATCAGAAAGCCAAGTGTCCCCTAGGATTAAATCAAAATCCTGAATGAGATTGAGGACAAGGCATCGGACTGTATCTTTATATTCCTGAATATGGACAGGGATGTCAACAACTCCAATAGGAGTTGTGGTATCACCATTTGCCAAGGTGACAAGAGACAAGTCAGGGATGGTCTCCTAAGGAGGAGGATCCCGAGGTGGATCACAAGAAGAACTTGGTATAATAGAAGGAGAGTTATCAGACAAGTTCATTGCAGGAGATGTGGAGACCTCCGTGGGATCAACCCGTGGTTTGTCCTTATCACATGCCTGGAGGGCACGAAGGACACGGGCACGCTTCTTGGAAGCTTTGTGAGAACATGAGCTTGGCTTTTTAATGCATAGACCCAGTCTGTCACAGCATGCTTTGCTAATATAAGCAGTGCCGGTAGTGCCGGTGTCAAGAAGAATACTCGCAAGTTGTAAACTAACTTGTCCTGTAACAGAGAAACGTGGTGGTGTATTACCACCAGACGCATACACTTGTTTACTCAACGGTGGATCATACTACACCATGAGAGGCCAAGGAGTCCCCGCCAAGTGTTTCCTGGGAGCTCCATCTGATTGTGGGGAAGTAAAGATACGACTTCCCTTGGCATATGTGTAGAATTTGTGCATACATTGTAATGCTGGATTTTTGGTATATACACGCCAGTCTGGAAGGAGTAGACAAGCTCCTACACTGGTGGGATATAGGTGCTTTTGTTTAAGATAATGGTCTATGAATTTCTGACCCCTTTTAAAGGGCTGATTCATCCACACAAACTCATTCTCAAGATCACGCTTGAGAAATGAATCTTGCATGGAGCACTATCGAGGACACAAAGCATTATTGCCTTGAGGATTGGCACACGCATCAAGGGTGAATTGATGCGGACAGAGGCCCTGAAGCTTTTTAAACTCAGCGGCTTTGGGCAACCGATCTTCCACAACATGGAGAGAAGACTACAGTGCGGGCTGTGCTTTTGGGATCGGTATATTGGTGTAAGTAAGACGCTTATGCACAGATTCAAGTGGGTGAGGCTGAGCTGGCTTACAAGCCAGTAGATGCACAGCATCCCAAGCCTTGAACTGTGCACATAATGTATTAATATCCTCTGGTGGGGTGCCCGGAGTCACCTCAACAGAAGACATATATTTATATTTACTAGACAGCACAACACAAGACAGGGAAGAGCTGGCACGTGTGTGGATTGGATAGTCACTCGCAAAAGTTTGTTTTGCATTAGACACGTCAGAGTGTTGTATATCAATATTTTCTATACAATGTTCACTTTCATTCACTTGCTCTATAATGTTATCACTCAAAACATCAAGACTATTATGAGTGAGCAAGTTTGGACTCACCGACCAACTCGGCGCTGGCCGGCCGAGGCTGGCGGGGTTGCACATGTGCGGCTGCCCAGGCGGTCGTGGCCCATAGCAGTGCGTGCAATGCTGCGCGCGTTAGAGGGCGCTATCCACCTCCGGCGGAAGTCGGCCAGATGCGTCCGGCATGCCTGCTGGCGGCTGACGGGGTGGCGGCAGAGGTGGGCCCGGCCAAATGGCATAGGAACAGGAACGGGAACGGTGTCCGTCCCCGTCCCAGGAACGGACCCGTTCCCGTCCCCATCCCAGTCCGTCCCAGTCCGTTCCAGTCCGTTCCTGGGCCGTTCCTCAGAAACGGATTTGGGCCAGATCTGGGCCGGGCCGGAACGGAGTTGGAACGGGTCCGTTCCTGCCCAGGGACGGGTCCGTCCCGGCTCAGGAACGGGCCCATTCCTGACATGGAACGGCCCCGTCCTTGTCCGTTCAGGTCCGTTCCTGTCCGTTCCCCAGGAACGGACCATGCGAATTGGAGGTCTTAAGAGTTGGGGGGGGCACTGGCGGACTAGTGCAAGCTGCGGAGGCATTCATAGGGCCGGATTCAGGGCCAAGAGGCACATTTTCACAATGACACCTGACTTGCAGCAAAGGCAACATGCACATTACCCAATGTACAAGCTGGACATATAGCCAAAATTAAAACAAGTCACACACTGAGCCATGGGCCAATTCGAGACAAGCCAATAGAACCCGGAAAATTACAACTTGCAATTTACAAGTCAGTGTTGCCGGACAAAAACGTCAGCTGCTCAATGCGTTCGTCCCCCAGAGATGCCCGCCGAGATTGCACAGTATGGCCGGATACCGAGAAGCCCCGTTCTGATGAACCACTTCCGGCCGGCACACACAATGAGTGCTGGGCCACCCACGCCACTATGGGCCATCGAGCACTATTCCGTGCCTAATAATCTAGTGCATCCTCCTCTCGTGGGGTACCCGGCTCACACAAACTCCAACGTTCCATTAAGAACTCCTGAACGTGTTGTGCGATCAACCGCTGTGTGGCATCCATCAGTTTGCCGCCCGCTGTACCGCCCGCTGCACCGCCCGCAGGTTGGCTAGGCCCCGCGGCACCGCTTGCCCTTGGGCCCCGTTGCCATGTTGCATCACAATCCTCCTCAGAGCTAGTGTCAAACGTCTTATGCCCCATGCGCTTCTCCCTCGGCTTGTGCACGGGCCACTATCCAGGATGGGGCGGCAGGCCTGCTTGCCCCGATGCCTCTGACCACCCAATGTCCTTCGCGAATTTAAGACACAACTCCAGCAGCTCAGCCGACACGTCCTCCATCACGGCATCCACCAACACGAACTTCTCCCTGATGGGTTCCAGTACCTTCATATAGGACCCCAGGGTAGCCTTCCAGGCGTACACTGCACACACACCATGCAATTCATCAGCACTGCTTCTGACCTTTTATATGTGTTTTTGAATATGTGAACGACACCACAGTGAGAAACAGTACACAACACCAACAACAACATCACTGACTGATTAGCAACGATCGCTCACCGGTGGGGTCCATCAAAGCCAAAAAGGCCATTTGCCAGACCCACGTGGAGTCGCTGAGGGCCTCTTCTAGTTTGTAGGCCATGTCACCGCAGAATGGCACTAACCCACTATATGGCCCCTTATTGTCCACGCCGCCCATTTTGTAAAGGAAACGCCAGAGGTGCATCAGCTTGGTGAGAGCCTTGGAGCCCGTAGGGTATGCCTCCGCCTCCAGCCTCTTACAACACCTCTTGATAGATGCCAAGATTGGGAGGAGGGCCTCCAGGTAGCCCCATTGTGTAATCTCGATGGGATTATCGTATTCGGGGTGCAGCCCAAACCATCTGTCGATGGCCTTCCTCAGGCGCACAGCCCTTTGCAGCATAAAAATGTACTATTCCATCGAGTGTCCACAGACCTCACCAGCTGGAGTACCCTCCGCAGGTTGGGCCTCCTGCCACCTTCACCCGACTCATCGGAGGGCACCTCTGATGCAGACACCCCCTCCTCATCACTAGAAACTACGTTATTACCCTCCCTTATTATTTCCACTTGCAGCCTTCGCAGCTCAGCTGTGGCTTTTGCGCTGGCACGCATGTGGTTCACCAGCGTGGAGACCCTGCCATCGTAAGGACACATGCACACTGCTGATGAAACAATTCCGAAGCAGCAGCTGCAGCAGTTGCAGCACACACAAATAACCACCAACATATATGCACGCATAGCAACACACACACAAAGACACACCAGCATCATAGCTTACCGGTCTATTGCACTGCAAAGCTTTTGGCAGCCTTCGGTATGGGTGGCGCGGACGCGTAGGTTGGTCAGGCCATGGGTCACGACGTTGTGGAGCATGTGGCAGGCACAACGTGACCAATCTGCTATGCCGCCTCTAGGTTGCTCCCCAACCTCATGTGCTGCCAGCTCCCCCCTAATAGCCCGCCTGACGTTGCTCCCAGCGTCCGTGACAAAGGACGGCCACCAGCCGGTCATCCCATACTTCTCCAGCTCCTTGTGGGCCAGGTCCACCACCACTGCATACACAAACACATTGTGACAAGCAACAAACCACTCGACCAGCTGGTACTTGGGCAGTCACTGCTGCCCATTCACCCCATCATCCCATACTTCTCCAGCTCCTTGCGGGCCAGGTCCACCACCACTGCATACAAAAACTGCTTGCAACAAGCAACAAAGGCGAATATCACAAATAACAAACAACACGACCAGCTGCCAGTTGGGTAGTCACTGCTACCCATTCGCTGCACAGCCTCTCACCTTCAGCCGTGATGCTCTCCGCCTCCACAGGCACTGACCCCATGCACCTGCTCCGCAACCGCCACTGGCGGTTGGCATGGCCGTCATGCTGGTGCGTCTCCTCCACCCAGTGCATGGTCATTAAAAAATACTCTCGCCGCGTGCGAGAGCGCCAAAGGTCGCAGGTGAAGGCTGGCCACACCTTATTCCACTCCTCCATCCCCCGGAGCTTCTGCACTGCCTGGCGGTGCATGGATGCCACCTGCCATAACAACAAAGACACTATTTTCAGGCTGACAACCAACACAGTTGTGTGTTGCGGACTGTATCACATGGACACCATGGGACAACAGAACATATTGCACACAATGCATGCGACGACGTGGTAACAGCGGACCTCGTTGGTGACGGCCTTCCGGCTGAAGGAGGGGCAGCGGCCGTTGAGTGCCTTGCACATGCGGCGGAAGTTTGGAGACTCAACAACGGATAGTTGAATGCTATCCGCTGCGATCCAGCGGGTGATCGCTGACCGCATTTGCTGCCACGGGGCGGTTCCTGTGGCAAAGGCCTCCTGCTGCATGTAATGTGCCACTCCCACCTCACGGCCCTCCTCAGCCGTCCGCGCAAGAAACTCAGCCATGGGAAAAGCGACACCATCCGCCCGTGCTTTGTCTGCCAGCTCCACGGCAACGGACAGCGTCCGTCGCGTGACCTTGTGGTGCCCCATATGCTTTTCCGCAGTCGAGAAGGATGACGACTTGAAGGAAATCCCTTTGCCGCATATGCGGCAAATGATCTTGCTGTGGTCGTCTTCCTTCCCGTAACACTGTCGTATCTTGCAAGGATGCCAGGCCGCCCCTCCTCTTCCACATACAATGGCTTCACCCACCGGCTGCCGCTCTGCCCAGGCCCCAATGGTGGGGCCACACACCTATTGCTGCCAGAGGCGACCCCCACCCCACCCCCTCCCTCCGTTCGGGCCCGCTTTGCCCTTGAGGGTGCATTCCCACCCTCGCCGCCGGCCGCGCGCTTCACGTCGCTTCCAGAGGCGGCCGCCCCCGATGCCGTCAACGGGCCCCCAGGTGTCGCCGCCGGTACAGATGCAGACCCCACCCTGCCACTCACAGACGCCCCCTCGGGATCCCCGGCCGGCAACAGCCCTTCAGATGCCCCAACAGCTGGCAGCTGTTGTAGGTTCAGAGCCCCCTCCGCGCTGGGTTCCAAATCCAAGTCCCCCAGGCCCCCCGCCACCAAATGCGAAAAGTCAAACAAGTCCGGGAGTGGGGCGCTGCCACCAACAGACGTCCCCTGGCCTTCCCCCCCTACCGCTGCCACCGCCACCGCCATCCCCGCATGCCCGGATCCCTCACCTTGGGGGGTGGGGGACCGCCTTTCCGGGCGCCCCTCTGTCTGGCCCCGGGCATCCCCTGCCGCAGGCTGTGGGGGGCCGCCTTGGTGATGTCGGGCCGGGGGCCGTGACTCCCCGGCCTTCACATGCCGCCGCCGCTGCGTCTGCTTGGTCTTGCCACCCATCGCAACAGGCGCAAACTGTGTCGCAGGGGGGCAGGGGCACCACGTTTGTGGACCGTGGGGCGTGCGGCCCATGCGTCAAATCTGATCGCTGCATTCTTATTGGTCCACGCATGAATTTGATGTTGTTATGTATTGTGGAGCAGCTTCTAGAACGGGTTCCAGGACGGCCTGGGACGGCCTTCAGAATGGCCTGGAACGGCCTTCGGAACGGCCTTCGGAATGGCCTGGAACGGCCTTCGGAACGGCCTGGAACGGACTCTAGACCGGCCTTGGGCAGTACAGGAACGGACTCCTAGGTGGGCCATACCGTCCCAGATCCATCCCAGTCCGTTCCCAGCCAGGGACGGAGCCATCCCTGGCTGTTCTTGGGCCTGCCGGCTCAAGGACGGGGACGGACTCCGGTCCGTCCCCGTTCCCGTCCCCGTCCCCGTTCCTAGTCCGTCCCCGTTCCTAGTCCGTCCCCGTTCCTGGACGGCCCACCTCTGGGTGGCGGGCCGCCCTGTGGGACAGCCTGCTGCTGTACGCATCCCCAATGAGATGGCCGTACAGATCCCTATGGATCCCGCCCCACGTTAGGCTTACCGTCCTTCTTGAATTGCAAGAAGGCGGTTTTTCTAATTGGCAAGTCAGGGCTATGTTTTGTGCCCGTCTGTCGCGGGGTCTTAGACCCGGTGGTACCATGTGCTTTGCGACTGGCCCACTGCATATCGTATGTGGGTCCAATCTAGTACAGGTACGCCCAAAGGGCATTGTAGTCAGACCAAGGGAGCCCCTCCTTTGTGAAGAGAGTTTCCCTGTACAGGTCGTGGCGCAGCCCTCTTCTCAGCTGGAAGATTTTCTGGGCATTGCCTACTGGTTCGCGACATAGCGCATATAATTGATCGAGTATTTGAATATAACTTAGAGTGTCAGGTCCCAAAGTATATGGGGCCGTGTGTTTTTCAATTGCCTGGCGGATCTCATCTTCGGTGCATTTTTGCCCGAAGAGTTGATCCATTCAAGTACTAAAGTCCTCCCAAGAGATGTCCCTTTCGGACATCGCCTCGGGGGTAGTCGCGACCTTTCGGTCGGTAGCTATTTTGGCTAGCAATGTATTCCCGCGGGCTACGTCCAGGAAAGTAAGGCCTACTTGGCCCCATTGCTCTTTTGCTAGGCCAATGGCCTTGAAATGGAGTACTAACTCCATTCGAAACGCCAAAAACGGCGTTTCGTTAGTCCACCTCTGGAGTTTAGGACCCACATTGATTACTTTCCCTACGGTTACAGAACTGTGGGCAGGCCCACGTTGGGCAACGTGGCCCCACGGCCGACGTGTTTACGGGCGTGGGGATGCCGTACAGGCCGTTGGTGCGTGTCGGGTAATTCGCGTTGCCCTCACTTGCCAACGTGTGCGGGTGGAAACGCTTGGAACGCTAATCCGATGCGTCCCAATACCCCCGTGCGCCTATGCACCCCCACACAGGCCCAGCTGCTACACATGCCCACGTATGCAAACGCTGCCCATGCGTCGGTCCGCCCGCATCTGCCACACCGGGCCACGCATGGCGCACCCCACGCGTCAATAGGCAGCCGCTTCACGGGCACACCCACGCCTGGCCGACGTGAGTGGCCGCTGAACGCATGCGGCCGTGTCGGCGGGCTGTCCATACGGGGGACTCCCCACATCTTGCCCCATTGAACGCTGACCAATGCAACGACAAGGTGGCCATGCACGCCCAGGATGCGGACGTGGATGTCAACGCTAGGCAGCGACCAGCTCCATCGCCTGACTTCATGTGCTGGAGTTTGATTGCTGAGCACTTGCCCCTAGTTGCAGTGTTACCCTAGGGAGAACGTCGTTTCCTTCGTTCCTGTCGACCTGCAGGAAGTGTTAGACCATACGGACGTTTTCCAGGTAAGGGACAGTTCCTTCAGAATTACAGCCTGGCAGCCGCCAAAGGGCAGTGAAGTTTCCCTTGCCTCCCTGTTTTGCTAGAAAGGATCTTTGTTCTGTGGGACCCAGGAGACTTGGCGAACACTATTGAGATAAAAGTGGTGTGCCCGTGATTGGCGCTGATGACTATCCCAACGGCGGCAATCAAACGAGTTGTTAGCTTACTGAAATAAGCCGTGTGTTGTGGATCAAAAGCCAGTGCAGGAGAAAGAGCAGGGGCAACGATGCTCCCAAGGAGCCTCGCCCTATTTTGTCAGGCGGTGTGTACATCATGAGCACTACGAGGAATGGATTAAGGCGAGGAGCGCGGGCGGCTGACGCCTGCTCTGAAGACGGTCTTTAGGCTCGGGTTGGACCGGACTGCCGGCGTGGCCGCATCCATTGAGATGGACAGCAGGGCCTTCGGGCCTAATGGTTGCAAAAAGGTATCGACCAAGTTGTTCATTGCTGGAGTGCAAGGTGCTGGAAAGTGGAGCCCTTTTGGAATATGATCGATTGCACAGTTCTGGCACGTGCACTGGAGAATCCTGTTGCAACTACCCCCACTTGCTCCTTCAATGCTGTGGCATAGGGTTTTTGTATTTCCTGTGGGTGTTTCCTCCTGAACTTGTCTCCCCAATTCCTTGCTATGCATGGCTAGCTCCTGCAGAATTCGATCATTTGATCGTTTCTTTTCCAGGGGCCAGCAACATTGTCCATGTCCTATGCACGTGTGCTCTTTGCGGACGCCTGCTTGAGGGGTCTGAATGGTAAGTATTCAGGCGCCCGTTGGTAGCCAGGAAATCTGACAAGGAAATGAGATTCCACACATGCACTCAGTCAATATTCGGGCTCTGTTTGGTGGCTGCATGCTTTAGTTGTTGGCAGAATTGTTTGATGGATGATGAAGTGTTCCAGAGATGCCTCCTGGTGCAACTCTCAGGCTGGGAATATATTTCTCCCATTGCTGTTCTTGTAGTTGACTCCAAGTGAAGGGCTTGTCTGGCAGTTGTTGGCATTGAGGATGTCTGGACCTGCAAACAAGAGAAGGCATCCACAGTGGATGCATAATCTATGATGTTGTGCTTTTGCTGACTCCCCATCTGTGCCTTCAACTGCCTGTTGTTAAAGTGGCTGTTGTTAAAGTGCCTTGCTGTGCAGGTCTTCCATCCAACATCGATCTTGAAGGCGATGTGTGCCTAAATATCTTGTGAGTGAGAAGATCGGTGCCTGCTCAAGTAGTCCATCACCATCGCGACATGCCGCCTCTCCTTAGCTAGCACTGAGATTGGTGTGAACTCACTTCAGTTTCTCTCCATCCAGCACATCACTGCTTGAATAGTGTGGGTGATGCGCCGTCTTCTTTATTAGCAGTGCCAACAAACCTGGCATCCTGGACCTGATTCGCAAGAGCTCGCAAGAGCAATACCACATGAGTTGAGATTGCCTTGTGTTCAGCGGATATCTGTACTGTCAGGTACTTCTCATAATGCAGCTGTTCAAGAGTTAGAGCTTGGAGAAGATGCATAGCATCGATCCATGCCGAGTGAACATCGGTCTTGTGGTCTCGCAAGTCATTGTGTTGTTGTTTGTCATAGCCGCAATTGCTGTTGGAGTGAAGCAACTTGCCCATCATGTTCCAAGATTTCCGCTGGTGACCTTCATTTTGCCACAAGTACGCAAGAGTATTATGATGACTATGTGGTGTGTGGTCTCCATCGCAAGACCCAAGCCCTGAGGACCCTCTCAACAACAAGGCTGCAAAGATGATGGTCAGCAACGAACCGTTGTTTGAACCTCAAATGCAGATGAGTATCGAGCTTGGGTGCATAATGGATGAAAACCATGTTGACGATCGACAGGCACACTAGGGGCTGTGGAGGAATGGGGAGGAGAGGGAAAGCGCGGTGTTGTAGATAGGAACTTTCATACCAAGGGAGCGGGAACAACAGAGTGCACGTGGAACCTCTGCAAATGTTGTTCATTCCATTCTTTGTATGAGAGCTTGCAATTTTCTGTTGTGCCTGGCTTGCTGGCGGAGTGTTGTGGATCAAGGCAGACTGCCCCCTGCACTAGATGAAGCACTCGCCACCAGCCAGAATGCATCAACGAATCTGATTTTGACTCTTAACTTATTGGCCATTTCTACAATCATCTTGCCAGGAGATTCTCTTGTGACAGCTGCACACAACATTAGTCAGAGTAATCAAGTATTTGTGGTGGCAGAACATGTACAGACATTCAGGATCTGTTACTGATCCATTTCACACCAAAGAGTGTCTTGTAATTCCAATGTTTTCATTGTTGATGAGCATTGTTCTGGTGATGAGCGTGCAGTTGCATACATGCAGCATGCAGCATGTATTGCCTTGCCTATAGCGAGGTTAATGCTAAGGAAGATGTGCTGAACTTTCTTTGGTGCCTTTGTGCACAGCCTAGCACATATGTTTCGGTGTGTGTGCTTCAGATTGAGCAGCCATTGATGACAAAATAGAATCCACGCTGCGGGCCAATCCAGTTGAGTGCCAAGTGTCCCTGTTCGATGCATTTGCTTCCATACCATATCCCACAACAGCAAGGGAAGCATGGAACTCAGATCTTAAACATGGACCTGCAGTAGTGGAACCTTGTGGCTCCATATTTTGGTGCAATGGAGGTCACTGTGCTTTATCTTGTGGGCCCCGATTGCAAGGCAGACCTGAACACGACCAGGGAAGGAGACGCCACACGGCAAGGCAACGTTTCATGTTCAGGATCGCTTTGGTAAGGATGCTCCCTGCTGGGCTTCCGCGTTTTGGCACCCCCGAGGGCATCACAAACCTCCCAAGGTTTGGCACCCCTGTGCGCATCGTAGAGGTGGCCACCCGGATCTGTTAATAGCGGACAGAGGTTAATTTCCGTTAATTTTCTATTAATTAACGGAAAATAACCAAAAAAGACAAAAATTAACCAAAAATTAACGGATTTTTGGATTTTTTGAGGATTTTTTGGGTTTAATCATACTTATAGTTTATGGAATTCGCTATTAGAGAGTATGTTTGTATTTTATTTCAACCTATGCATACTAGATTTTCAACTAGCCGCAGTTGTTGTGATTTTTTGGGTTTTTTTTTGTTTTTTTTGGATTTTTTTTCGTTTTTTCTGAATTTTTCTCCCTTTTTCTTTAACGAAATTTAACGGACAGCTGATAAAAATTAACGAACCGGATTTAACGGACCGGATGGCATCTTTGAGTGGCCACCTCTAGCGCATCGCAGACCTCAAGCCGAACAGTTGAAGAAGAAGAGTCCCCCGCCACCTGCCACACATGCCAGATACGGTTGACTTGGTCGTTGGGGCGCGCCGACGGCCAGCACGCCGCAACCTGCCGCATCATCATTTTGGTACATACGAATTTGAATCTCAGACTTAATCGTGGTCGCGAAGTCTGCAGCCACCAATCCCGCCAACTTTCCCCGCTGTCGAGGGGGGGCTAATCGCGCTGGGCCAGTGGACGCGAGCAGGTCTGGCGAGCGAGGCTGTGCAGGTGAGGGTCAGGGACGCTTGCAAGCCGAGAAGGGCAGGTGGGCGCCTGCTGGCCTTACTTCTGGTAACGCCTATCCCAGACCTCCACACCAGCATGCGACACCGGTAGCCGGTGAAAACGTGCTTTTGGTGTCGCTCCGCCCTGAACAAGCTGCGTTTGTGTGTGTAGGTTTGTGCGCATATATGTGTGTGCATGTTTGTGTGTGCAGGTGTGCGCAGGGCCAGCGCCTACAGCGAGCTTATCCACAGCCACGCGGAAAGTGCAAAGTGGAGGAGATGCGATGGGGAAGAGGTTGCGATGGGGAAAAGGACTGCGGTGGTGGATGGCACTTGGGTCGCTGAACGGACGGCGCACAGAGTGTGGTGTGGTGTTGTGGTGTTATAGGTCCAGATGCGTAGGTGCAGGCCCTTGGGGAAGGGGACTGCGGTGGTAGATGGCACTGGGGTTGTTCATCGGACGGGGCGCAGTGCGTGGTGTGGTGTGGTGCTATTGTTGGAGAGACAAGTTGTAAATGTTTGTGCTTTTGAACCATGTTTGGCAAACTTGGCAAACCGGGAAACCTGCATGGGCGGCGAGGGTATAGGCAACGCCGACAGACCCAACGCAAACACAGTGGACCCAGCGTGCAGCAGCCCGAAACACCAACAGGCACAAATGCGCTCAACCCACGTCGCGCCCACATGTGGGCGTGTACACGCCTGCTAACCCTCATCGCGCACACGTGCCGGCTGGCCCACATCACGCCCACACACCGGCCAGCCCACGTTGCACCCACGCGCCGGCTAGCCCACGTCGCGCCCACGCGCCGGCCAACCCACGCCGCGCCCTCATTGCGCCCACGCGCCGGCCAACCCACGTCCAGCCCACGCACCGGCTAGCCCATGTGTGGGAACGCCCGTGCGTGGGCTAGCATTTTTTTCGCAACGGGATGACCATATGCCGATTCATACATAAGAAAACGTTACTGCATTTGAACGCGTTGCAACGCCCTTCCCACGCACAGGCTTACCGATACAAAAACGCATTTCACGCATCGGCACTATGGTGCCTCGCGACGCATGCCTCGCGACGCAATGCCACGCAATTTTGTAACCCGAGTGTTTTGTGGGTGTTTCACCAGCCCTCTGCTGTACTGAGGTGCTGGGTATGTTAGTATTGTCGCCACCTTGGTTGTGGTGGGTAATTTGACCACCTACTAGGTGGTGGTGGACTGACCGGCCACCCAGTCTATCTATGAGCTGAGTACTGGGGGTTACTGTGTATTCCCCCATAGCCACACTAGGTAATCCAGAATTGTCAGCCAACTGTCCCCCATGGGGTACCAGAGGCGTAGAAGAATTAATTCAATTCGAAATATTTGAATTAATTAATGAACGGTTTTCGAAATTTTTTGAAAGTTGACTAACCTGCCGGGGCCCGCCTCGCAGCAACGCCCCCGGGTAGCTCGCGGAGGCCCCAGCCTGCCACCAACCCACTGGCGGGGTCAGATTGACCCCTGCATATTATGCAGTGCATAATATTGCGCAAGGGGTGCGTACGGCCATTGCGCTGACTGCGCAGTCTGCGCAGTCGGAACTGCGCAGTCTGCGCAGTCGGAGGCGGTGCCCCAAGCTGCGGGTGCCAGGGGGCCCCGCCTTGCCATGGAATTTGGCCGATCGGCCCCGTCCCGACGGCCGACCCCGGGATCCCGACTCCCTGAGGTCCTCCCGGAGGCGCACGTACCGCTGACGGCACGCCGGGCTGCGCCATGGCCGGGGGATTCGCCGGCAAGCTGGGCGCTATGGGAGGTGCTGGCACCGGGTTCCATTCTGCGGGCCCCGGACCCGCCGGGAAAATTCCCGGATCGCCGGGGGCGGGCCAGCCCGGGTAGGCCACGTAGGCCTCCTAGGGACCGGCCACTCCCGGGTACCAAGCGGCAACCTCCGGGCCCCCTTGGATCGGGGCCGGAGGTGCATTCCATTCCGCCCACTCCGTGGCCCATTCGGGCTCCGCGGAATGGCCCGTCGTCTCAAACTCTTGAACTTGGAATTCGTTGGCCATTGTGTCATCAATCGCTTTGCCATCTCCTTGCGTGCCGGAGATGTCCACAACTTCACGTTCAGGGCCTTGATGCGCTCGAATTGCCGCGGCTATGGCAGTTCCGATGGCGACCGCCTGGGAAATTGCGGCAGCGGATAATAGCCCGTCTTGGGGCCCTTCACTCTTCGGATC
>CAJHUC010002578.1:0-10766 GCA_905146915.1 Ostreobium quekettii | reverse complement strand
TGATGCGCGACGTGGCGCTCGATCCCGGTCCTTCAGTCCTGCCGGCCGCCGCCCCCAAAGCCCCCCACCTCCCCCTTCCGCCAAGGGCCGCACCCACGACACCCCACCGCCGCACCCCTCCTGCTTTTTTGTCCGCGCCTTGGCACGCACGCACTGCCGCGCACCCGCCGTCGCAGCCACCGCCCCGCATGGCACCCAGACGGCAATGACCGTCCCCCTAACCGCCTCACAATCGCACTGATCCACCCGCCCGCGACAGGAGGCCCGCCGCAGGGCGCCCCCATCCCACCCAGCCGGCAGCAAGCCCCCACGCGCGATGGCCAAGTTCGGTGTCCAGACGCACAACGCCTTCGCCCTGCTGGACGACGACGATGACGCCGACCTGGACGCCCTGGTGGCGCGCCGCGCGGCCATGGCATCCGAGGCCGAGCCCGAGAAGGGCGCCGATCCCCCGCCGGCCAAGCAGCCCCCCCGCGACGGTGCGTAACGGGCTCCCCCCTACCCCTCCCCGCATGCAGTGGCCCCCACGCTACGCTCTTCGTCGATTGGCTGATTGATTCATTCCTCCGCGCTTGTGGGTTCGTGGCGGGGGGGACTGATGGGGATGATGCGTTGTGTTTGTGTTTGCAGCTGGGCGGGGTGAGGACAGAGAGTTGAGAGGGGGGGTCGGCCGCGGCAGGGGGCGGTCCGGCCGCGGCAGGGTTGGCCGGGGCGGGCCTGGGAGGGCCGGCCACGAGCGGGCACCCGATGAAGAGGGCGGGGTTGAGGGGGATGGGGCCTACAGAGGAGGCAGGGGGGGTCGAGGTCGCATGGGAGGGGGCAGGGGCAGGGGGCGTGGCCGCGAGGGGGGCTACCGGGGCGGCAGACGGGAGTACGACAGGCACGACGGCACCGGCAGAGGGTGAGGGGGTGTTGAATTTCTCTTTTTCTCGGTGTGGGGATGGGGATGGCGGCCGGGGGGAAATGGGTGGGCGGCGGGGTGGGTGGGTGGGTGGGTGGGGGGATGCGGGGAAGGGGGTGCGGGCTGTCCGCGGCTGGCCACCGGGGCGCGGGGGGTTGGGAGGCGGGGTGGGAGGGGCGTGGCGCAGAAGGGGCCCGATCGGTGGCGATTGCATTCGGGTGGGCGGGGATCGGCGCGTGTGGTTTGGGCGGCGAGCGTTCGCTGGGCGATCGCCTTTGTCGGGAGACGGGCGGGTGTGGCCGGAGGCATGTGAGGCGCCGTGCCGGGAACGGGGATTTGATTTGGCCCCCCGCCTACCCTCTCGATGCCGCAGTCGTGACGCTCCGTGACTGTGCTGACTGTGCTCGTGGCGCTGTGCCGCAGCCACGAGACCGAGAAGCGCGGCGGCGCCGGGAAGGGCAACTGGGGCGCGCCCGCGGAGGACCCCACCGGCTGGGAGGTGGAGACGCCCGTCAAGGGCGGCTGGGGGGACGATGACTTCGGCCAGGCGAAGGCATACCAGAACGGGGAGAGCGGCGCCGCTGCGGAGGCCGCGCCAGCGTATGTTCAGCTCTGGAAAGGGGGCTGGCCCCTTCCCCCCTTAAATTCGCCCTGTTTTCTGTTGTTTGACGTGCGTGAATGTGTGCTGGTTCTTGGAATCAGAGCCTTTTAAGCTTTTTGCTCAGTGTGGTGCTAGGAACCCTAGCTCGTCTGCAGGGGAGAATGCCTATGTTGTGACATTTTTCTTTGTGGAGAAGGGCCCATTCCTTGTGCGTCCATGTGAAGTCCTGTGTTCACTGGGGTGATCATGGAGGGTGGTGTGGACTGGGCAGAGTGAACGAGGCCAAGGAAGGGGATGGAACTGATAAGCCAACTGAGGGCGCAGAACCTCCTGCCGAGGCAAAGGAGGAAGAGAAGGAGGTGTGAGGGCATACTGCAAGTGCTCTTGCTGGGTTTGGTTTTTGCTAAGTTCATGTCTTCCACAGTTTCCAGTTGTCATATCTCTTATCCATTCTAATTGGGTGGGTTCTGCAAGTTGTGGATTTGTGTTTACACTTGTTGCTCCAACATGTGCGTGATTTTGAATGTAGTGTTCCAGGGCTAAAATGGTTGCAAATTTGTTGAAGAAATGGTTGCAGTTGCACTTGCTGTGGGTGCCATTGTGTGCTGAGGAACTTTCTAGTCTCTGGCACTTTTGGAAATGCCACACTCTGCGGCTACTTGATGTGTCTAAGGTTCAGATACGTTGTTGGACCTGCTGCAATATTCTATTGCATGGTTGTTCTAGATTTGCAGCAGCTGCCCTGCTTTTGCTCTGAGGCTCATGTTTTAGGCCGATTTGGACATGTATTTATTACCTGTGTGGCCTTGTGCTGGCTGTAGACTTTGACGTTGAAGGAGTACGAGGAGAAGGTCCTCAAGAACAAAGCTCTCACCAATGTTGTGCAGCGTCCTGAGGTGGACATGGGGCAGTTTGAGGGTCTCACTGTGTATGAGAGGGCTGAGGCAGAAGCAGGCATGGATTCCATGGAGCTGCCCAAAACAGCTCCAAAGCGGACCAGGAGCAAAGGAGCAGACAAGAAGGGGAAGAAGGAGGTGAGTATGGACTTTTAGGTGACATACCTGTGTTCTTAGTACTAAAGTATGCTAGAGTTTATGTTGTGTTGAATATGTAATCGCAGCCTGGGTCACAGCTGACTGCAGGAAGTTGAGTTTGTGGTGTTGTATTTCATTGTTGGCTGTACGCAAGATCACTGCCAGTGCTTCGGCAGCCCCAGTTTGTCATCACCTGTTTTATCAACACCGGGGATGCTGACTCCCCTTGTTGACACCTTGGGCTTGTTAGTTGAGTAGCAGCTTGCAGCTGCTGAGCCCAAGTAGCTTCAGGCCTTACTGCCACCAGTCATCTTGACTTTTGAGGGCAGACAGCAATGGTGACTATTCCTAATGTGGGCCCCTTGTTTCCTCATCCCCTCCGTATGCTCGATCCGTCACGTTTGCCCCTGCGAAGGTGGTGCCAACTGGTTTCCGCATTGGTGAGCCCATGCGTCATGGGGGCCGTGATGGCCGAGGCCGTGGTGGCCGCGGTGGCAGATTCGACAGGGACTCGCGAACCACTTCCGGCGGTGACGAACTTGCCCTTGAGGGAGGGGAAGGCGAGGAAGGCGGTCCCAGCGGATATCAAGGAGGCAGGGGTTATGGTGTCTATGGTGGCGACCATGCATACGGAGGCTATGGTGGTTATGGCAGAGGCTATGGACGTGGGCGTGGACGCGGACGCGGACGTGGCTATGGAGGCACCTTTGAGCACAAGCAAGAGTCGGTGGATATGGCAGACACATCCGCATTTCCTTCCCTCACAGCCTAGGGTGGTGGCAGGGGACGCGATTTTGCGTTGCAGGATGTGGTGGTGTTGGCAGCTGGGTTGGGGACAAGCTTATTGGGGTTTTCCGGATATGGGGTGTGGGTGTCTGAGCTGCTTGTGTGGATGGCCTGGGTTCAGGACCTGCCATGCACTGACAGACATGCTGTGGGGGCCCTGGACTTGGTCTGTGGTTTTCTGAGCATACTGCGTTCACAGTGTGTATGCTGTTTTTTCTCAGGGAAGTCAAGCATGTTTTGTTGAATCGCTGTGGCTGGCATCACGCTGACATGCTTATCTGCCTGACCGTTTTTGCACAGTTGGAGAAACCTCAGCAACAGGTGCCATGGATCTTGGCCAATGGGTGCTTTGCCGTGTATGTGCGTAGCAACTGATTTTCTTGTTTGTTTTGGGTCACTGTTTGAAGTCTGGGATCGTAGGGGCAGGTCGGGGAATGCTTCAGGGGCGTGTGAGCATGAGAGATGGCTCGGGAATAGAACAGGAGAAGTGCCATGCGCGAACCGCAATTTTGAACGCGACTCGGCTGCTATGGGTGCGCAAATTGCGAAACTGGGTACCTTTAACGGGTTTGTCACGCCTCCTCAGGCAGCGCCATGCGTTCCAAACGAGACTTTATCTCTGGGGAGTATGTATTCTTGGGAGTTTGTCAGAGGTTGTCGCTTATTGTACCCTAACCAGTCAGGGGCTTGGTTTTACGGTTGCTATGGGGCTCTGTGCAATCTTGACACCACGTTGACATTGTTTAGAGCAGAAACAAAATTTTGGACAATAACGAATCCGTCGCTGCTCCTGGATCCCAGGGATCTTTGGTGCGGTGTAGGCACATTTGCTTTGATGCCCCGCAGCTGGAGTGTTGTGTTGTTGTTTCAGTGGCGAGGGTGTCAGGGTTAGGGTAATGGGGGATGGGGGGGGGGGGGACTCGGCAGTTTTACCCTTTTAACGTCTGTAACAATTCTCACTTGGAACGAAAGAAGATGGTGGCCTGCCCCAAGTCTTCCATCAAAACTGTTCGCAGCCTTGGCTCGCTGTCACACTGCTGTATGGTGGCGTCAAGGCAACCCTTCCCTGACGCTCTCAAGTCTCCCATCACCTGTGAATAAGTGAAAATTCTATTCAGAATAGAATGAATGAACTATGCAGAATTCGCAACAACAGAGTATGAGATAGGAGAATATCCTATCTCGTAGTCTGGTGTTGCGAATCCTGCTGGTGAATGGCCATGATCCATTGCTGACCTCAGACATACAGCCGCCAGTTGGCACAACGGTGGCCACATACAAGCGTGTGATGGCTTCGTCTCAAGGCCAGCTTTTAAATTAAGAGCGAGGCACATCTGCCATCTACCACAGTGATTTGGAGCCTATCAGCACAAAATAGTGGCCCCCTACAAATTGACGACTCTTTTTGCGCTTCCACGGCCCACACTCTGGAGGAGTCATGACCGCCCTCAGGAATTCCTGACCTGTGTCCCCCACCCACCTACATGCTCACACATGATAATGATTTTTGCTCTCCCATTCACTTGGTGTCCATCAATATCGTATGCCAGTGATTTCCACCAACACTTGTGCACAATCGTTTTGCTGGTAGTTAAACCAGTACAACACCATTTCTGCCATACCAGTCTCCTTCAACCCCCCCCCCCCTTTAAGTGCCCTTCGCTTCGCATAGTACTCAATGCCACCCTGATGGTGACTCAACCCTGAGTCAGCTCCCCCTTTCCCATACTCAACTCTCCTTCCCACAGCGAACCTAAACTCACTCTATTAGGGTGGGCCGGGTGGGTGCGAAACAAGATAAGGAGGGTACCAAAGGTCGCGCCTAAAATGGCCGCTCCCACTCGCCGCCAAACTCCCTGCCAAACCCAAGGGCCATCTTGACCAGTCCCCTTGTCTACGCCCAAGGTACAAGGTTCACCCCAACTGCCCTTGGATCCGTTGGGCAGAACTGACCCCAAGTATAGGGGCTGACAGAAACTCACCGTGTGATGGCCCTGCAACCGTCCCAAGCGGCAGAACGGCCCAGACTGGCCGTTGCGCACCCACCCAACGTCGTCCTTGGCAGAAACTCATTAACAAGATAGTTAATTATATGACTCACCCAGAGTGAACCATTAATTCCTATACGAAACTCCCTCTCCATACCCCACCTGAACTGAAAGTCCCCACCTGAACTGAAAGTCGCACTTCAAAGGGATGGGGCGTGTTACACCACCCCGCGGGCACCCGTGGGGGCAGCACCGCGGGGTGGGCGCGCCCAGGCTCTGCGCCCCGGGCGAGAGAGACGGTTTGGCCAAAGAGTTCTTACAAACAGACAGTACAATGTTATATCAGTCCAGATTTAATTAATTGTTCACTTATATGATGGTGGGCCCATTTGACTCTCAGAAAGTACATGAACGTAAATCCCAACGAGGAGAGAAAACATCATCTACCCCACTCCATCCAATACACCGAGACCCAATAGCTACATGTTGTGTCCCAAGGTCCCCAATGGTCAAATATTCACAACATCACTTCCCCCCTTGGAGAAACGGCTGACCCTAGACAGGAGAACCTCAAAGGAAACACCACATCACTCCGTCCCATACCAGAGTGGCTACCATTAGCCCCAGTACAAAAGATGAAGCAACTCAAAAAGAAGAAAAACTCCCTAGAAGAAACAGAAACAAGGTCTTCCGGCACCAACATGGGCTCATATATGACCGGTCTGCCGGCGCGGCTGCAAACTATAGAAACTGGCCCCGGATCGGCGCGCCGAACGTGACACCGCAGCAATCAGAATCCCAACACCAGCCGTACCCATCCCGACAGATCACGCGGCCGGCCCGGTAACTCCCAGGTGACACCCACTTGCTTTGTTTCTTCTCTCTAATCCAAGACCACTATCTGGCTACAAACAGTGATCTGGCGCAAGAAATCTCCTAGAATCAAGAGATACAACCAACTAATACAATCCAAGCGCCTAGATCGCCTCAGTGGCCAGGTACTCCTCCTAGCACACCTGAATGGAGGCTCAAAACTCCGTCGTCTATATGCCTCCGGATCATATCAGTCGAACGTCCTCTTTTTCCCTCAACCATGCAAAACAGCGTTGGTAATTCTGTCTGCAAACGACTCAGCTCGATATGGTAGCGTTCTTTCTCTAGAACCTTGAGGGTGGGTGGATCCTCCTATAATCTGGGAGGAGAGTCCAAAGTCACAGCACTAAGGAGAACACCTCAGTGAATCGCCCAACTGGTGCCACATTCCACAGTAAACAACTAATGTATTGAGGGCGAACTTAAGATCACTTATGACCTATGTCTCCTTCCTACGTTTCAATCCGTGTCCAATAATGACTAACGCCGTAAATAAAAGCAACCACCACGTGCATCATGAAACAATGCTACCCCATCCTACTACCATTGCTCGTACAGCCATTCTGAGTACAATACACCCCTGCTGCAAAATGGTGGACGAAAAGTGGTTGCCTCCCTAAGGCTATACAGTAGGGGTCCCTATATAGCGCCCCCCCCGTGACATGGCCACAAGGGGGGCGCTATTGGGGGCCGGGGCGCTATTGGATCAACTTTGTTTTAATGCATTTAATTATAGTTTTAATCAATACGGGCTCATGTAATAACATGTTGGCACTGTGGCGGCGCCTGGCGACGCCGTCAAGTGGCAGTGCACTGGCGCAGCAGCGTGGCAGCGTGGCAGTGTGGCAGCGTGGAGGTGTGGCAGCGTGGCAGGGTGGCAGCGTGGCAGGGTGGCAGCGTGGCAGGGTGGCAGCGTGGCGGGGTGGCAGCGCCGTAGCGTGGTGGTGTGACAACGTGGCAGGGTGGCTGCGTGGCGGGGTGGCGGCGTGGTGGCGCAACAGCGTGGCGGCGCTATTGTGATCATCGCAGGCGAGCGGTGTGACAACGTGCCAGGGTGGCAACGTGGTGGGGTGGCAGCGTGGCAGTGCGGCGGCCTCGCAACGTGGCGACGTGGCAGTGCAGCGCAGCAACGTGGTGGCGCAGCAGCGTGACGGCGTTGTTGTGATCATCGCGGGTGAGCGATGGCTGCACAATTGGTATGCCCAGTCTGCCGAATCAGTGCAGGGGTCAGTGGCGTTCATAGTTGCCTTGGCTGCAATGTTCCTATGCATGCATGGTGCGGATCCTGCTCATGTGGCAAGGATTTGCAAGGCGGAGGCTGTTGTTTGAGGCGCTATTGCACAAACTGTCGGCCAGTGCGAGTATCAAAGCGCCCAATGCGGAGATCTGCTGTGATGCCCAAGCAACCAATGAAGAGCTTTTTTGATGACGATGAGGGTGACTACGATGATGGAAGCCCCTCTGACCCGGATTTTATGGAAGATAGAACTTCAAACAGTGATGGGGATTTCGGCAGCGACATGGAGATAGATTTGTCTGATGATGACGAGAGAGAAAGGGCAAGAGCTGGAGCACATGAACATGGTGGGTTGCATTCAGCTATCTCTGCAAATGCAACGATGGTTGTTGTCCCTGATGCAGTTCCAGCTGGTGGAAGTTCTGGTATCAAGATTAGCAAAAAAAAGTGCAGGCACGTGCACCACAAAGGACCAGATTGACTTTGGAGAAGAAAGTTGAAGTGTATCGGGCTGCGCTCAAATTCGAAGGCCAGGGCAGTAAGGCCAAACTTGCAGAAATGTTTAACATTTCTGTGACGTGCTTGAAGAATATCAAAAGGCAAGGTCCTATGTTGGCTAAAAAGCTGGAGCAAAGCAACGCCAGAAGCACCAGCAAGGCACTCAGGAAAACTTCTTTGCCTGATATTGAGGGTGGGGTGATACAATACTTTGAACTTGCTCGAAAGCATGGGATGCCAGTGACAAGGAGGTCGCTCAGGTCTATGGGCGTTGCTGTGAAGGAAAAACTTCTTGCCGTGGGTGGGCTAGAGGAACATGCACGTGTGGCATTGGAGACTTTTTCTGCATCAGACAAATGGGCTCGGAATGTGATCAAGCGAAATGGACTTCAGAGCATCAGGTTGCATGGTGAAGCTGGCTCTGTTAACCATGGTGATATTGTACTCCAGATGAATGAAATGCGTGCAAAACTCAGTGATTATGAGCCAGCCCATATCTTCAATATGGATGAAACAGCCTTGTTCTACAAGTTGCTGCCACGTTGTACATACATCACCAGTGCGGAAGGGCGCAAGACTACACGTGGCACAAAAAACATGCGCAACAAAGATCGTTTGACAGTGATGTTGTGCGCCAATGCTGATGGGTCTATCAAAGTCCCCATCGCCATTATCGGGGCAGCTGTCAACCCTAGGTGCTTTCGCTTGATGCCATGTCCAGTTTACTACATGCATCAAAAGAAGGCATGGAGTGACAAAAGGGCATGTCGAGAATAGTTTCGGAAGGTGTTTGTCCCTTGTGTGATAGCTCAACTTCCCTCCACAGCAAGAATTGCTTTGATTGTGGACAATTTCAGTGCGCATGATGATGACACAATGTTCCACCCAAGCTGCAAAGTGGATGTCATGACTTTGCCGCCAAATTGTACCTCAGTACACCAGCCAATGGATGCTGGAGTTATTCGAGCTTTCAAAGCACGTTATCGCCACAACTTGCTGTCAAGAGTCTTGGAGGTGCTGCCGCACAAGCTGGAATTGAGGCAAGCAAAGTCAGGAATCGCCAAAGGGTTGAAGGGCATCGCTGAAGGGTATGATGCCCATGTACTTGATGCTGCTCACTTTGTGAAAAGTGCATGGGATGACATCACAACACAATGCATTGCACGATGCTGGTTGAAAGCTGATATTCTTCCAAGGCCCATGGCTGCAGAAATGCGGAATGTGTGTGCCAAGACACATGGGCAAGGTACCTTGGGAAGTGAAATTGATGATTGTGCCCTCATCATTAATGGTATGCGAGCCATGGCTGTGTCAGCGATAAATGAAGAGATTGGGGAAGAAGACAGGGATTCCGTGAAGATTCTTCAAGCTATCGATGGTGTGGAAGCATGGGTGTCTATTGAGGATAACGAGGACGTATCAGAAGCGGTGGCTGAAGATGCTTTTCATGAGTTGAAAGAGGAGTTGACAGTCACAGAAAAAACAGCTGAAGAGAGCGATGAGATGGCTCTGGAAGATGTGGAAGACACAAATGATGCACACCATGAAGCACGAGATGGGCGATTTCAGTTGCCTACATACCCAGAAATAGCGAGCCATTTTGTTGTCCTCGAAGATCTTGCTACCAAAGCAGGTTTGGATGTGGCAGAGGTTTTTTGTACAAGGCCAAGCAAGAGTTTCTGAAGCACACAAGTGCTAAGAAGAAGATGCAAACGCGGTTGAACGATTTCTTCAAACCTTCAGAGGACCATGTGTAGAGGGCTTGTATTTTGGTCCGTGAGATGTTTGTTGAACTATAGCCAGAAATTACTTTTGCATAGTTTTCTGGACTTATTGTTGATCAAGTAATTTTTTGTTGGGCACCTAGAGCACTCTGATCATAGCGTGTAACGAATCTTGTGGTGCATTGCAAAGTTGAAATCTCACAATATATTGTATGATGGGCATGGCTGTGTAGCGCCGTCTGTTTGTTCATGAATGGCCACACATGTACATACTGGTGGGACGACTATGCGTACGAGCGCTTGCATCATTGAAAGTAGCGCATGACACAATGAATGCACTTCACCATTCCCCACCCGTGCGGCAGGTCGCCCAGAGCCAATGATTCCCCCGTGTGCAAGTTGCATGGCTTAGAGTAGTAGGCAACATGGCCGAATACCAACGGTCAATAATGGCTGTGCAGCGCTTAGGAACTGGGCATAAAAGTCACAACAGAAAGGCAGGAGTGGGAGGCCAAACGTGGCCTCACACTCTTGCCATTGCTACTCCCCCTTGGCGCCGAATAGTACCACACGCAATTGCCTTGATTGGCACCCACGAGTGCCATCAATCAGCCTTGACTTGGACATCAGGTGCCGCCGCCTACCAATCTTGCCTACCAATCACAGAATGCTCGTTTGAGATGATGGCCTTTATTGGCCCTAGACTCTGCGGCAATTTGCACATTGAAAAGTAGACACCGGGGCATTGGGCACCCCTCCCTATCCCTCCATTCTACTGGCCGCAAGGAGCCCAAGCGGGCAGTGCCCACTTCATCGTGTAGAAATGAAAATCTGCCACGGAACACACAACTCCACTGACATCCTGGGAAGGCCTTGGGCCCGGGCCCCACAGCGGACGCACTAGATGTGCCGTCCGCCCATCCATGATATGCCAAGTTACCAGAAACGGACAACCACCGCACTATCCATCCGCCGGGCACCTCTTTTGGGTGTGTTTGGTTGTCCGCAATAGTAGCTTGAGGCCCCACTGCTCAGCGAAGCTGTATAAAGTACTACAGAAATGGTGACAAGCCCAAAAGGGGGGCGCTATTGGGGGCCGGGGGCGCTATTAGGGGGGCGCTATA
>CAJHUC010002577.1:0-40826 GCA_905146915.1 Ostreobium quekettii | reverse complement strand
GCCCACGCTGCATACCGGAAGACACGAGCGCCCCAGAAAGCCCACCGGCGATCCGGCGGAGGAGGCCCCCAGGCCTCATTAGGCACCTCGGCGGGCGCCATTGCCAGCATCAAACTGAAAACCACACCAGGTGGTCTTGGAGCCAGCGGCGCGGACAGTGGAAGCACACCATGCAGTGCGAGAGCACAAGGGGGACTTGGCCCGATGGCAGGAGGGCCCTCATTTCGAGAGATCTAAGGAGATGGGCCGGCCAAACGGGCACCTTGCAGCGCCGCCTGAATCGGTGAGTGAATCAAGATGGGACGGAGCACCTGGCCTTGAAGAGGGGGGCGCAATTTGCTACTTCTCATGCCTAGCTCGACAACAGAGAGGCGTTGGTTTGTAATCCAAGTGCCGAGCTCGATGGCGGGGGCACATTCCATGGGAATTGACCACCGGATCGGGCATTGGCGGATGCCACTTGCGAGGGGCACCCGGGCGCGGTGGTGGGGTAAGTGATCCGCGGACCCGCGCGGAGACTTGGCAGCGGGGGATGCAAGCCAGTGGGTGCCAAATCCATGGAGGGGAGCAGAGAGCAGAGTGAACGAGTGGAGGGGGTACCCACGGTCACAGAGGTCGATGCAAGCGCGACTAGACCCCCCCAGGTGACGTGACTGGGGAAGTTGAGGGAATCTGCCTGCACCATATACTGCAGGCGGGAAGGTCTTAAGTAGCAACCTCTATAGGGGGGGGCGCTGAGTAGCAACCTGCTCGGGTCTGTGCATGAACTGGGCCCCTTTCAGTGATTTTACAAAGTACTGGATTTGGAAGGAAAGTGGATTCCCACTACAGGGAGCCTCTGAGGAAGCTTTTGCTTGTGCAAGTACTCTACTAAAATAGTTGGGAGGTCCATATACCCTTTTGGTGGGTGGAGAGCGACTCTCAACGCATAATTTGGAGTAGTTGAGGGGTCCATGAAACCTCTCAATGGGTGGAGAGCACCTTCCAGCGATTCGACTAAAGTGGCTGGGGGGATTGCTGGCCCCTTAGTAGGTGGAGAACAGCTTTTTAAAAGACTTTACTGGAGTAGCTGAGGGGGTTGATTGCCTCTGAGCAAGTGGATGGCAAGCAACACAAGATGAGGCTAAACTACCCTTACAGTTGCCCAACGATATTTTGTGGAGTACGACAGCTCCCCAAGAGGCTCAATAGTATGTCAGAGCATCAGAGCCTGATCTACTAAGGCCAATATGGTGCCAATGCACCAGGCCCAAGCCTTGGGCCCCAGGGCCTTCCGAGAGGGCTAGTGTTAGATTAGGGGCCTGTCCAACTCCAACAGGGCAGTAGGCCAGGAGCTCAGGGGCCAAGAGCTGAGTCAAGGAGTCTTGTATCAGGCTTGCTTAGACCGTTGTGAAGGGTTGTCCCTGCCTAGGGAATCTTGCCTAAGGGGTGAACCTAGGTTGAAGCCGGCGGGAGCCCCACACAGTGTAGAGGGGTGCGACTAGGAACGGGATGGACAAAACATAGACCAACTTGCACCTTATATAGCCCCACGGATAGCGGTCTGAGTGGGAGCTCTTGGTGCCTATTATTCACGATATACAAGGCAGCAGGGGAGTGGCCTATAGTAGCTACGCAAACACCCCTAGATGACCCAGTGTGTAGAGGTGGGCCATAACGGAACGGGGACGGACTAGGAACGGGGATGGACTAGAGTCCATCCCTATCCTTGGGCCAGCAGGCCCAAGAACGGCCAAGGAATGGCCCGCCTCTGGGCTGGAACAGATTCGGGATGGTTCTGGAACAATGTGCAGCCATCTCAATTCCGTTCCAGCGCAGTACAATCTATCTAGGAGTTCATTCTTGTATTGCCCATGGTATTCCAGAGTCCATTCCAAGCCAGTCCAGAGTCTGTTCTAGGCTATTCAAAGGCCGTTCCAAGCCGTCCTAGAACCCATTGCAGAGTCCGTTCTATAGTATATAACAATATTAAATTCATGCATGTATCAATAAGAATGCAGCAATCAGATTTGACACATGGGCCGGCACCCCATGGTCCACAAACATGGTGTCCTTGCCCCCTTGCTGTGCAGTTTGCACTTGTTGCGATGGGTGGCCAGACCAAGCAGACACAGCGACATTGGCTTGTGAGGGCTGAGGAGTCTCGCCCCCCGACGTCACTGGCGCGCCCCACGCTGAAAGTGCGGACGCCTCGGGCCGATGAGGGTGCCCGAAAGGCGCCCCGTGTGAGGGATCCGGGCATGCAGAGATGGCGGTGGTAGTGGCAGGGGGGAAGGCCAGGGGGCGCCTGTTGGTGGCAACGCCCCTCTCCCGGACCTGTTCTACTATGTGCACATAGTGACGGGGGACTTGGGGACTCGGATTCGGAACTCAACGTGGTGGGGGCTTTAAATCTACAATAGCCGTTATCTGTTGGGGCATCTGAAAGGGTGTCACCGGCCAGGGATCGTGAGGGTGCGTCAGTCAGCGGCAAGATGGGGGCTGCATATGTGCGGGTGGTGATACCTGGGGACCCGTTGACAGCATTGGGGGCCACCTCTGGAAGCGGGGTGAAGCGCGTGGCTGGCGGCGAGGGTGGGAATGCACCCCCAAGGCCAAAGCAAACCCGAACAGAGGAAGAGGGAGGAGTGGGGTCGCTTCCGACACCAACAGCTATGTGGCCACACCATTGGGGCCCAGACAGAGCAGCAACCGGTGGGTAAATCCATTGTATGTGGAAGAGGAGGGGCGGCCTAGTATCCTTGTGAGATACGACAGCGTCACAGGGAAAGAAGACAAACACAGCAAGATCATTTGCCACATGTGCGGCAAAGGGATTTCCTTCAAGTCGTTATCCTTCTCAACTGCAGAAGAGCATATGGGGCACCACAATGTCACGCTGCGGACGTTGCCCATTGCCGTGGAGCTAGTAAATAAAGCATGGGTGGATGGTGTTGCTTTTCCCATGGCTGAGTTTCTTTCGCGGACGGCTGAGGAGGGTTGCAAGGTGGGAGTGGCACAATACATGGATCAAGAGGCCTTCGCCATAGGGACTGCCCTATGGTAGTAAATGTGGTTAGCGATCATTTGCTGGATTGGAGCGGATAGTATTCAGCTATCCATTGTTGAGTCTCCAAATTTCCGACACTTTTGCAAGGCACTCAATGGCCGTTGCCCCTCGTTCAGCCGGAAGGCTGTCACCAATGAGGTTGGCTGTTACCATGATGTCACATGCATCATGTGCAATATGTTGTATTGTCCCATGGTGTCCATGTGATAATGTCCACAACACACAATTGCCTTGGTTGTTAGCCTAAAAGTGGTGTTTCTATTGTTGTCGCAGGTGGCATCCATGCACCGTCTTGTGGTGCAGAAGCTGCGGGGAATAGGGGAGTGGAAGAAGGTGCAACCAGCCTTCACCTGTGACCTTTGGCACTCCCGCACGTGGCGGGAGTTATTTTTAATGACCATGCACTGGGTAGAGGAGACACACTGGCATGACGGCCATGCCAACTGCCAGTGGCAGCTATGGGGCAGGTGCATAGGGTCGGTGCCTATGGAGACAAAGAGCATTATGGCTAAAGGTGAGAGATTGCGCAGCGAATGGGCAGCAGTGGTTACCCAACTGGCAGCTGGTCGTGTTGTTTGTTATTTGTGATATTCGCTTTTATTGCTTGTTATGGGCAGTTCGTGTATGCAGTAGTGGTGGACCTAGCCCTCAAGGAGGCGGAGAAGTATGGGATGATGGGCTGGTGGCCGTTCTTTGTCACGGACACTGGGAGCAATATCAGGCGGGCTATTAGGGGGGAGCTGGCAACACATGAGGTTGGGGAGCAACCCAGAGGCGGCCTGGCAGATTGGTCACGTTGTGCCTGTCACATGCTCCACAACATTGTAACCCATGGCTTGACCAAACTATGCGTCTGCCCCATCCATACTAAAAGCTGCCAAAAGATCTGTAGTGCAACAGACCAATAAGTTATGATGTTGGTGTGTCTTGGTGTGTGTGTTGCTATGTATGCATGCATGTTGGTGGTTATTTATGTGTGTTGCAATTGTTGCAACTGTTGCTGCTTAGGAATTGGTCATCAACAGTGTGCATATATCCACTATGATGGCAGGGTCTCCTCGCTAGTCAGCTACATGCATGCTAGGCTGGCATGCATGTGGCTGGCCAGTGAGGAGGCCCTAGCATTGTAAGGCCACATTTATTGCTAATCACTCAGTGATGGTGTTGTTGGTGTTGTGCATTGTTTCTCACTGTAGTATTGTTCATGTATTCAAACACATATAAAACGTCAGAAGTGGTGCTGGTGGGTTGCATGGTGAGTGTACGGCTACAAGGATATCCTGGGGGGCTATTGGATCCTAAAAAGAACAAGTTCATATTGGTAGATGCCGTGGTGGATGACATGTCGGCTGTGCTATTAAAGTTGTGTCTTAAATTCGCGAAGGACATTGGGTGGTCAGAAGCATCGGGGCAAGCAGGTATGCCACCCCATCCTGGATAGCAGACCGTGCGCAAGCCAAGGGAGAAGCGCACATGATACAAGACGTTTGACACTATCTCCGAGGAGGACAATGATGCAAAGCGGGGCCGGGGCCCAAGAGCAAGCGGTGCCACGGGGCCTAGCCAACATGCGGGCACTGCAGTGAGTGGCGAACTGACGGATGCCACACAGCAGTTGATCGCGTGACATGCTCAGCAGTTCCTAACAGAATGCTGAAGTTTGTGTGAGCCGGGTGCCCCACGAGAGGAGGATGCACTAGATTATTTGGTATGGAATTATGCTCGATGGCCCATAGCGGCATGGGTGGCTTGGCACTCATTGTGTGTGCTGGCCGGAAGTGGTGCATCAGAACGGGGCTTCTCCGTATCCGGCCATACTGTGTGATCTCAGTAGGCATCATTGGGGGACAAACGCATTGAGTAGCTCATGTTCTTGTCCGGCAACACCGACTTGTAATTTTTTGGAGTGACTTTGGCATGTCTCAAATTGAACTATGGGTGTGTGTGTGTGTGAGACTTGTCTCAATTTTGGCTATGTGTCCAACTTATACATTGGGCAATGTGCATGTCGCTCTTACTGCAAACCAGGCGTTCTGTGCGAAAATCCTCCTGGGCCTGAATCCAGCCTTATGATTGCCTCCCAAACTTGCACTGGCCTGCCAATGGCCCCCCTTAACTCATAAAACCTAGAACTTGAATGGTCCGTTCCTAGGGAAGGGACTGGAACAGACCTGAACGGACAAGGACAGATCTGTTCTTATTCAAGAATGGATCTGTTCCTGAGTTGGGACAGATCCATCCCTGAACAGGAATAGATCCATTCCAACGCCGTTCTTGCCTGACATAGATCCAGTCCAAATCCATTCCTGGGGAACAACCCACGAATGGACTGGAATGAACTAGGATGGACTGGGACAGGAATGGGAATGGGTCCGTTCTTGGGATGGGAATGGACACCATCCCCGTTCCTGTTCCTACTTCATTTGGCTGGGCCCACCTCTACCAGTGTACCCCCCAAATTGCCATCAGAGTGAGGGGTGGCAGGGATCTTCGAGTGGGCTGGCAAATGAGGTAGTTGTGTGGTCGTTCTTGGGTAGTCCTCCCTAAGCACTAGGGACAGGAAAGGTTCAACTATGATCAGCTGGTGGCATTCTTAGGGGTGTGGTAGGGAAGCCTCTCTTTTGAGGGGTGAGTAAATACTTTTTGAGTATTTTTAAATTCCTTGTTGTTAACTTAGGAAGAAATTGGTTGTAAAAGGTTGTTTTGGAACTGTTTATGGTGAAGCCATTTGATACTTTGTCAGTTGGGAAATTATAGTACCCACTAATTTGAATACATCTTTTGGTGGATCCTAGGGCTTACTCTGAGCGAGTAGAGATTACATCAGAGGTGGGCCTGGCAAAATGGTGTAGGAACGGGAATGCGAACAGTGCCCATTCCCATCCCAGGAATAGACCCGTTCCCGTTCCTGTCCCAGTCCGTCCCAATCCGTTCCAGTCCGTTCCTGGGCCATTCCCTAGGAATCGATTTGGACTGGATCTGCATCAGGCAGAAACGGTACTGGAACGGAACCGTTCTTGTTCAAGGACGGATCCGTCTTGGATCAAAAATGGATCTATCCCGGCTCAGGAATAGATTTGTTCATGACATGGAACGGCCCCGTCCTTGTCCGTTCAGGTCCATTCCAGTCCGTTCCCCAGGAATGGACCCTACGAATTCTAAGTCTCATGAGTTAAGGGGTGCCACTGGCAAACCAATGCAAGTTTGGGAGGCAATCACAAGGCTGGATTTAGGCCTAAGAGACATATTTTGTACAGAACACCTGGCTTGCAGCAAGAGCAACATGCGTATTGCTCAATGTATAAGTTGGACACATAACCAAAATTGAGACAAGTCACACACATGCCCGTAGTCCAATTTGAGACAAGCCAGTGGAACCCGGAAAATTACAACTTGTAATTTACAAGTCAGTGTTGCCAGACAAGAACATCAGCTACTCAATGCGTTCGTTCCCCAGAGATGCCCGCCAAGATCACACAATATGGCCGGATACCAAGAAGCCCCATTCTAATACACTACTTCCGGCTAGCACACATAATGAATGCCGTGCCACCCACACCACTATGGGCCATCGAGCACTATTATGTGCCCAATAATCTAGTGCATCCTACTCTCGTGGGGCACCCGGCTCACACAAACTCCAACGTTCCATTAGGAACTCTTGAACGTGTTGCTGTATCAACTGCTGTGTGGTTGCCACACTGTGGCATCCATCAGTTTGCCGCCCATTGCAGTACCCGCAGGTTGGCTAGGCCTTGCGGCACCGCTTGCCCATGGGCCCTGGCCCCAAATTGCATCATAGTCCTCTCATAGCTGGTGTGAAAGATCTTGTGTCCCATGCGCTTCTCCCTCGGCTTGTCCCTCAGCTTGCGCACGGTCCGCTGTCCAGGATGGGGTGGCAAGCTCGCTTGCCCTAATGTCTCTGACCACCCAATGTCCTTCGTAAATTTAAAACATAGCTCCAGCAGCTCAACCAACATATCGTCCATCACAACATCCACCAACACAAACTTCTCCTTAATGGGTTCCAGTATGTTTATATAGCCCCCCAGAATATACTTCCAGACAGACACACCACACACACCATGCAACCCTTCGGCACTACTTCTGACATTTTATATGTGTTTGAATATGTGAATGACACCACAGTGAGAAAAAAATACACAACACCAACAACACCATCACTAAGTGATTAGCAATGTTTGCTCACCGGTGGGTTCCATCATAGACAAAAAGGCCATTTGCCAGACCCACGTGGAGTCACTGAGCGCCTCTTGTAGCTTGCAGAGCATATTGTTGCAGGATGGCACCAACCCACTATATGGCCCCTTATTGTCCACACCGCCCATGCTGTAAAGGAAACCCCACAGATGCAACAACTTGGTTAGGGCCCTGGAGCCCGTGAGATATGCCTCCGCCTCGAGCCTCTTATAACACCTCTTCTCAAAAGCCAAGATTGGGAGGAGGGCCTCCAGGTAGCCCCATTGTGTAATCTTGATAGGATTATCGTATTTAGGATGCAGCCCAAACCATCTTTTGATGGCCTTCCTCAGGCGCACAGCCCTTTGCAATATAAAAAATGTACTATTCCATCAAGTTTCCATGGACTTGACCAGCTGAAGAAATGTAGTGTAAAGCACAGGGGGTAGTATGTTTCTTTGGTTATGGGTACCTGGGAGGTATAATAAACATTAAGAGATAATCTCATCCTTTAGTTGAGCTTACTAAGAACCCATAGGTTCTTGAATCACTCCATTTGGGTTAGCGGTAGTGGAGATATAGCTACTATAAGTTACAGTACTTAAGGATGCCTCCACAACCGTACTGAGGGATGAGATACTATTGATACGGTGACGTTGGCTGCATTGTCACATGATGCGGGGCATGCCAAAGGGTGGCCCCGATGCCCGACGATTGTAACCCTTGCTGACCACTTGCCTCCGCGCTGCTGCACCCGCAGGCCGCACCGGCATCGCGCACTCACTGCGCGCACTGCCACCCCACGCCCGGCTAATCGCAGGACCGGGCCCACACTGCATACCCTGAAGGAACGAGGGCCCCGGACCGCCCACCGTCATTTGGCGGAGGAGGCCATTCCAGCCGGATTGGGCACCGCGGCGGGCACGTCGCCTGCGCATCGAGCCAAAAACCATGCCAGTGGTTTTGGAGCCGGCAGGCGCGGAGGACAGAAGCACGCCACGCAGCGCAAGAGAGCCGAGGGGACCCAGCCCGATGGCGGGAGGGCCCCATCTTGCGAGAGATCCAAGGGAGAATGGCCGGCCAGGTGGACGCCTTGCGGCGCTGCCTGAGTCGGCGGGGGATTCCGAACTGGACTGAACGCCAAGCCCTACGGAGGGGGGCGTATTCTACTGCTTCTCACGCCTAGCCCGATGGTATGGCTATGTTGGTTTCAGAATCCGACGCCACAAGCTCGACGGCGGAGGTGCAAGTGCATTCCGCGGCATTGGACCGCTGGATCGGGGCATCGGAGGACGCCGCTTGCGAGGGGCATCCGGGCCCGGCGGCGGGGGTGTGATCCGCGGACCCGCGCGGTGAATTGGCGGTGGGGGACGCAGGCCGGCGGGTGCCAGGCTCGTGGAGGGGTGCAGAGAGCGGAGTGAACGAGTGGAGGAGGCACCCCGGGTTGCGGGGGTCGATGCAGGCGTGACTGCCCCCTCGAGTGAAGTGATGGGGGGGCAGCTGTGGGAATCCGCCCACGCCGTGAACTGTAGGCGGGGGGGTCCTGAATAGCGACCTCCGAGAGGGGGGGCGCTGAGTAGCGACCCGCCAGCACCTGTACGCGCACTGTGCCTCGTCCTGTGACTCTGCATCATGTTGGATCTGGGAGGAAGGTGGTTCCCACTACACGCAGCCTACTTGGAAGTTTTTGCCTGCGTCAACACTCTACAGGAGCAGCTGAGAGGTCCATAGACCCTCTCGGCTAGTGGATAGCGGTTCTCTACATCGATATTGGAGTAGTTGAGGGGTCTGCGCAACCTCTCAACAGGTGGAGAGCAGCTGCCAGCAACTCGACTAGAGTAGCTGGGGGGACTGTTTGCCCCTCAGCAGGTGGAGAGCAGCTTCTTAGAGGACTCGTCTGGAGTAGCTGAGGGGGTTGATTGCCTCTCAGCGGGTGGAGAGCAGTTCCCAGTGACTGGAGCTGACAAACCCCACGTCCGCCCTACAACGTATTGCGGAGTACGATAGCTCCCCAAGAAGCTCAGTAGGGTACCTAAACACCAGAGCCTGATCTTTGGAGGCCGGTAGGGTGCCAGTGCACCAGGACCAGGGCCCTCCGAGCGGGCCAGTGATAGTTTGGGGGCCGTCCCACTCCATTAGGGCACTTGGCCAGCAGGTCGGGGGGGCGAAGGGCTGAAAGCCACGGACTATACCTGACCAGCCTAGACACTTGTGAAGGGTTACAGGCCCGCCTGGTGGCAACAGTACCTTATCCAGAAAAAAAGGCTGACCCCAGGTTGAAGCCGGCGGCCGCCCCACAGTTGTTAGGGGGGTGCAAGTAGAAGTGGGTAGATGGGACACAAACCGGCTTGCACCTTACATAGCCCCACAGGCGGCGGTCAGAGTGGGAGCTCTTGGTGCCTATCGCTCACGACACAGGGCAGTAGAAGAGCGGCCTATAGTTGCTGCGCAGACATTTCTATTGTTCCTAGCCTAGACCAGTGCTCCCCGAGCTGCCATCCGAGCGAGGGGTGGTGGAGGGGCTTCGAGCGGGTCGGGATGTGAGGCAGTTGTATGGCCGTTCCCCGGGAAGTCCTCCCCAGGCAAGGGGGACAGGAAAGGTTTAGTTTCTGATCAATTGGTGGCATTCCCAGGGGTGTGGCAGGGAAGCCTCTCTTTAGAGGGGTGAGTAAAATACTCTTTGAGTATTCTTAAATTCCCTGTTGCTAACCTAGGAAGAAACTGGTTGTAAAGGGCTGTTCTGGAACTGTTGTGGCGAAGCCACTTGGCACCTTGTTGGTTGGGGAAGTATAGTACCCACTGACTTGGAGATGTCATTTGGTGGATCCTGGGGCTTCTCTGAGCGATATTAGGGACTGCGCTCTGGGATATACCCAGGGTTGGACCTCCGTGCAATTAGACTACTGACTACATCAGTATCAGCATTAGTATCAGCATCAACATCAGTCCATTGATCACAGTTTCGCTGGGACGTTGGGATTTTTTCATTCTTTCATTGACTTTCTGTGAGTCTGCCTATTCTTATACGTGACACTTCATCATGTCTGTATCACACACCTCAGACCCCTTGGCTTTTTTGTGGGATGAGTATGAGGAGGCAGCCATGGGTCATGATGAGGAGGTGGAGGGTGGTGATGCAGCACCAGAGCGGCCCACACCTAGTGGGCAGTTGGAGAGTGTGGGTTCTATACCAGCGCGTCCCACACAAAGCCTCGAGGAGCCCGTATGCTCATACCCGGAAGTATTACCATCATTAATACCATCACTGCTGAGACCTTATTCACAATCCAGCAGGATGCCGTACAGCCTCCGGAGTTGATGCCGGTGGGCACGGGGCTATTTTCAGAGCCCCTAGTATCTGTCCCATTGTCGGTGCCGGGAGGGAGCACACCCCACTCGTGTTATAGAATCGCGTGGGCAATGCGTTTCCACGCGTCGCACTGCGTTGGCGGTCCAACGCCTGCCGGTGCCTGCAGACACCGGCCCACGTGGCGTGACGCGGTGCCATCCGGCGGGATGCCGACGTGGCATCGCGTTTGTACATATCGGTATGCGGAACCGTGGGCATCGTACCTATGCAGTTCAAACGGGGCTGAACGCGAGCCCATGACGTGGGGCGCCCATCGCGAGGGCTCACAACGGGAGGCGTGGGGATGCCTTCGGGCTGGTTACTGCGTGGGCCACGTCGCATTTCCGGCGGCGCGGGCCGGCGGCGGGGCACGTTGGGCACCCCGTGGGGCCGCGCCCCGGGGCCGGTACAGCCCCACATTGTTGGACGTCCAGCCACGCGTGGGGGGGTAGCTGCGTGGGAACTACGTGTGCTTGCATCGGCAGCGCTGGTGGCCCGACGGGTGGGGTTTGCATCTAAGGCCGACGGCACGCGTGGGGCGGCCCCCACCTGCAGATGCTTGGAGAATATTCCCTGCGTGGGATCGCGTGGGAGCGCCTGTGCTCTCGTGGGAGGGAATCGCGGCAGGCGCTGTGCGATGCGTTTCAGGGACCGCTTCAAAGGGGGCTGGTTGCTCCGCCATTGCTCTGCATGCGTGCCGTCCCACAGCTGCCCGTGTGCCTCTGTGTTTCCATTGGCTTCCTTGGAGTTGTTCTTGTGCACGGCTTGAACCCTCCGAGGATAACGGTTCCTCATCAACGTGGGCCCACCATACCCCTGCAATCCCGACCGCGCATGACCACGCAGTCTATACTCCAATGCTCAGCTGCGGCACACAGGTTTACAGATCCATTCTTACAACAGCGCGGCCCAAGCTCTCCATACCCCACATGGTCACACGCCCACTGGGGCGAAAGTGTCAAGCCCTGGAACAAGCATCGCTTTGCAGCCCGCCCTCCCCCATCCTCTCTTGTCTCTTGCAGTGCCCAGCCAGCCAGCTGTGGCGAAGTCCTGCTCCTCTGTCGTGCGTGCTGGTCTGAGCCCAGCCATCTTGAAGCAATCTTAAAACTAGCTATGGCAGTTGGGCAGCGCCTGCCAACAAGCACAACAATGCAATAAGGATACCTGTACATTGAGAATGTTAGCTATGGTTCAACAAAGCTACACAGTGGTGGCAATGACCCCAAACTAGCAGCGGTACGAGCTGGTGGACTGGCCAAAACGCAGAGACAACCAGCACGAAGCCGATTCCAAACGTACCTATTAGTGGGACTGAGACATGCCACAGATGCCCGAGAGAGCACACTCGGCCTGGGGCTGTCCTGTGGGTGTGCCAAGACCTTCCAACTTTCCCGACGTGCCTGTGAAATACATAAGGATGCTCAGGTCATGTTGGCTCTTGGGTGGCGCAGCATCCACGGGCTTTTCACCATGGCCTCCAACAAGTCGTCCATCAATTGGGCAGGTACCTTGATGGATTTGGCAGCCTGGAAAACACGTCGTCGGCCAAATACGTAGTGATACAGCTGTTCAACTCCCCACAGTCGTGCGACCGTCTGCAGAAGAATTAACTATCCCCAAACAAGCCATGTGCCAAACGCATCACTCCCTGTGCGATGCTGTTCCAAGCACGCCCAACTGCAAGAGCAAACGCGGATTGCCATTCCACTGAACGTCGGCAAAGGAGGCACCCGATTTTAGGCTGCGTTGGTGACTCACCTTCACACACGCGCCGTCGCACACCACCTCTTCGATGTTCGCCATAGTCACATGTCACGTGTGCCCAAGTCTCCGCGGCATTCCATCACCCTCTACGCAAGCGTGTGCCGAGCACGTATGCTGAGGACCCTGCAAGGTACACCCACAGCGGCGCATGCGTGCTCCCGTCGCTGTGCCACCTAGCCGCTGGACCTGTTCATGGCTGGGGCCCGGATCCTGCAGCCGCACCACACAACCAGCCATATTGCGATGAGCTTAAGCCCGCCAGCCGCGGCAGTCCATCACCCTCTACGTAAGCGTGTGCCAAGCACATATGCTGAGGACCCTGCAAGGTACGCTCACGCCCACGCATACGTGCTCCCGACGCCGTGCCGCCCAGCCGCTAGACCCGTTCATGGCTGGGGCCCGGATCCTGCAGCTGCACCACAAAACCAGCCAGATTGCGATGAGCTTGAGCCCGCCAACCACGTGTGGCTGGCGATGTACATTGAGTCATCCGTGATCTCCAGTGCACAGCAGTACTGGCGGAAGCACAGACTCACCCTAACAGCCGACATCGCAACACCCAGCGACTGCACTTGGGCGACGCACCTTGGGGCCTGTGCCTTGGCCTCCGGTACCCCTTGGGACATGAACGCCATGCTGCCGGGTGGGTCCAGTGCAGCTGTGGACGTGGTCGTGGACGTCGAGCGAACCACGGGGACTCGTGGCGATCGGAAAGTGAGGCGTAGGAAGTGGCGAAGTACTGATCATAAAGCCCTGAGGGGGGCAATGCACACCATCGACAAGTTGTACAGGGCAAATTGTGACGCAGTCAAGGAGTCGGAACCGTTGAAAGCCCAGATCGCTGAGCTAAAGCCAGGTCCCGCTGCCCAGCTCCAGAGTTGGGCGTTGGTGTGGCCACCTTGGTGGCCGTTAACAAAGTCTTGAGAGCAGAGCTGGAGACGGCGAGGAGCAAGTATAAGCGATACATAAGAAAATGGCGTTCGCCTGGCTGTGGCCCTGCAACTTCTTAGCCCTCTCTGCCTCCAACTGCGCCTCAAGGCCTCTGGCCTTTTCTTCCAGCGCCTGCTTCTGCTCGCCCAGCTCCCTGACATGCAACTGACAAGCACACACACGCACTTCGCATCATTATTATGGCAATCACAACGATTCCTCACTAGCAAATCACCAGCAAAACCTCATCATTCAACATATTTTCATGACGCAGATGACTGCCATTATTGGCTGTGGATTTGCACCCATCACAACCTGCTGGCTGCAAGGGTGTGCTCTGCATGTTCACAGCAAATGCATTCAGAGGAATGCGACTCTCATCGTTAGCTGCATGACCACCTGAGACATTACTTGATGATATTGATGGTTTCATTTTTAACTTTCATGCAACAGCAGGGTCCACTTTCCGCAGTGTGCCCCACGTGCCTGCTAACCCCACAATCCATCTGGCAGCTCGGTCTGGCAACACAAGAATCACACCTAGAGATCTGGACTGTCTTCCACCACTGTCCATGTGTGAAGCTGTACTTTGGCGGCTATCACACTCTGGGACAAGGACTTTGACAGTTGCATTCTACCGATAGGGGAAAGTAAATGCACTCAAGTCAGCCAGCCGGCCGGCCACGCCAGCAGCCTCTGAGCACGGGCACAGACAAGGCCTGGAAGCAAAAGTGGAGGCAGTGCCAAAACTCCAGCACCCTACATTGGTGCCCTTGAGCTCGCCATTAAGTTGCTCCACGTGGGTAAGCAGATCTGCATATGCTTTCGCTCCAGAGTCCTTGGCCCTATCCAAATCTTTGGACAGTGCTGATGAGTTGTATTGTGCTTCTGCAAGCGCTGCTGTCAATCCTGCCATTTCACCATCCTTCCCCTTTATGAGCTGACCAAGAACTTCTTGCCGTGAACAGTGTGCAAAGTCAGTCATGCAAGAGATGCTTTTACTGTCGCGATGACTGTGGGCAACCGCGATGAAAATTCGCGGCCACCATCGTCCCCTTTTCCAGGATATCAGCTGCCATTTTCAGCAGCGCAAGCTCACCTCAACAGTGCTGAGGGCTGCTATGTTTGACCTCGCAAGGTCTTTGTACCAATCCTTGTCGACTTTCAGTCGTGCCACCTGAGCTCACCCATTTTCCACTTCTTTGTGCAGTTGCAGGGAGAGGCCTGCAGCAGCCGGGCTTGTCCCCTGACAGAGTCCCACACGGTACTCACTGAGTAGTACTCAAGCAGCAGCAAGCACACACACCACATCACCTTTTCCGCAATTTGGCAAAGTCATGAGCACGCACTTCATTCGCTTCATATCCACAATTGAGCTTTGCACTAGTGTTATCCCTCCACTGCAGTAGGACCACATGGTGTGAACACGAGTGCGAAACTTCTAGGACTAGCAAAATCTCCATATAATTGTGTACTGGTTCACTTGCACCTTGCTAGTTGTGTGGCAGCATGCCATCAGTGCAAACATTTCTTGTATGGTTCACTGCCGCACTTGTGGTGCCTGTGCCTCTCTGTGCAGCTCATCGATTTGGCCCTCCTTGTCCTCGACAACCTTTCTCAATTTCAAGTTTTCCGTCTTCAGTTCAATAGCCTGCAGGTCTGCCTGCTCAAGACAGGACCGAAGTCGATCGCAGCTGGCCTGTGTGACACACCACCATAGAGCCTATCAATTTTGCCATGAACTTGCCATTCATGCCAAATACATCATCAAACACTGCATTGTTGTTAGTTCCCTTTCCAGAAGTTCTCAAACCATTACCGTTAGCTGGCAACACACATTTGTCAGAGCAACACTTTGTTCACAAAAGTTTTGAAAACGCAGGTCTCATGACACCAACCTGCTGGGTCTGTGCACAGGCAAACATCTTTGCAACTTCCTTCATGTCAGCTTGAAGTTGAGTGACCAGCGCCAGAACATCGCCATCTGGGCTCTTGTTGGCTTCTGGAGCCGCTGGCTGACCAGCAGATTCTCTCCGCCTGCTCAGTTCAGTGTCCCTTTCCTTCAGCAGGTGCTCCGCCAAGCTCAAGCACTCCTCAGCTGCCCGTCGGGCCAAAGACTTTCTTTCCAGAGAATGCTGCAGGTCCTGATGAGTGGTTGCTCCCATTGACTGCATGTGTTTGAGTCACCTGCTCAAGCACAGCGTCACATAAGGAGAAAAATAGCCAGATGGCTACATTCTTTTGGAGGCTGAAGAGTACATGATGGATGGATGGCCTCCACAGATACGTCCCACCATTACCACCAATTAACTGGTGCCTTCATCCGTCACTTTAGGAGAAAAACAGCCAGATGACTTCATTCTTTTGGAGGCTGAAGAGCACACAATGGAAAAGATGGCCTCCCACAGATACGTCCCGTAACCGCTGCCTCCATCCTTCAAGCTAAGCAAGGGAATCGACAAATATTATACCGTGTGATCTGTCACAGTCAGCAAATACAGCAGCAAGGTGCCCATTGCTGTCCATGCCAAGTTGCAATGTGTCTCGAACTGTGCTGTAGCAAATAAGCTTGAGAGTGGAGAGATGTTGCCGTGGCCTTTTCATGTGGTGCTTGTTTTAGCCACTCTTCCAACTAGCTGTTGACCCACACAAATTCCAACATAAACTTACATGTTTATTTCATACATGCGATATGTTATCTGAATTTAAATAAACCATGTCAATCAACAGCCAACTGTTGAAATGCTGCATCAGTAATGACAGGTTTCAATGCCTCTACAGTGTCTTTCCATGATTGTGAGCAAACTGATCAAGAGAACTATAGGTGCTGAGGAGCAGGACAGCCCAGCAACTGCAAAACTGATTTATCTCCCTCATACTATTGGTTCAGTTGTCCAAGCACTTGATGACAACACCACAATCAACCATGTTCATTGTGCTCACGTTCGTAAGCAGTCAACATGCGCTGTTGCTAATAGGCCAGAGTGCCAGCCATATTCTGCCACTTGCAGTGTTGCCAGTGAGAAGGTTTGCTTGAGTGCGGGGCAGCCAACAAGTCATCGTGCACTTGAAAGGAAGGGCAGCAAGACTATATAGAATTTATAAAGGGAAGTCTGGCTTTTCATGATATCAGAGTAGTCATGGGTGAGAAGGGAACAGTGGCACTATCAGATCAGTGGCTCAGGAGCATTTGACACTCCTGAGGCAATGCGCACTTTCCTACTGCACGCAGTTTCCAGCTATGGCGTAAGCTGTGTACACCAGAAGCAAGCTTCAGCAATCGAACTGATACCAATGGGTCCAGACCTGCACAAAAACTATTTTCCATCTCCCTGTGATGCATCCAAACTGCAAACACCTGGAAGATATGTCTGAAATATAGAAAGGTAGTCCCAACATTGTTTAACAGTAGAAAGGTAGTATTTCATCCTGTCTTGAACAAACAACCAGAACCATCCAAGTAGATTCCTACGGATGTACATGAGGCACCAGTAACGAACCTGAGGCCTGGACACAGCCGCTGCAGAAGCTTTCTTCCTGTGCTCAACAAGCAGCATCTGCTGCTCCTGAAGCTCTTTCTGCAGCTCGTCCCTCTCGCACTCCAGGCTGCGTGTCTTGTCCCATTTCTCGGTGCTTGCCCTTGCCTAATAAGAACCAGACCAAATTAAGAAGCAAAGCATGGCAACAGCACACATGGGCTGCCTGATGGGTCTCTTCAGCAATACATCACCAGGCTTGTTGCTCGCCACAAACATCAAAATGTTCCAGCTTCAATACAATGCAGAGATCCCTTCTGGGGCCACCTTGCCCCCTCACCCCAAACCTGCCCCCGGCCACACACCCTCAGCACAGATCACGAACATCTACCTGTGCATGTTCCCCTTTCTTGTGCACCATGGAGCAAACGGATTCCAATTCTTTCACCCTATCATTGCTGACCTCCAATCTGGCCCTGAGCACCCTGTTTTCTGCTTCCAGCTCTTCACAGTGGCTTGCTCGAGACTTGGCCTGTGCTGCCTGGCACATCACACCATTGCATCAAAACTATACCAAATTGGACCAATTGGAGACCCAATCAGCTTCCGGTAAATCATGCTTCCTGCAGCTATGGCCCTGCCAAGCAACACAGGGCCCCCGGATCTGTACAGAAACTCACGCAGACTTTTTATCCCCACAATGCAAAAAAATGCCTCTATGTACAGCACAACATATCGTTGTTCTGCACCAAAGGATGGCAACAAACTACAGACGACTTCAACAGTGATAACGACAATAATGAACATGTGCTGGTGGTGCCTACAATCCTTAGCGCAAGGAATTCTCAGGGATGCGAAGGTGAAGATGTCCACAGAAACTCTTTCTGCTTCAAGTCCACAACACATGTACAAGCTGGTCGGGGTTAGAGAGTGAAGGAATGCCATCAAAGCAGCAAATCCTCACTATCCTGTGGGCATCTGCATGTGCAACCCAATGTCTTATCTGGGTACAAGGGTGAGACAGAGGTATATCAAGGCGATATGCCATAATGATAGCACTGGCCAGCACCATTCTGGAACTCCGTATCTGTTCACTACACTTTTGAGTTTTACGTCCCTATTAAACATAACAGAGACAAGGAGTTCGATAAAGGTTTGGATGCAACGGCCCAGAGTTGCAAAAGCGCCGTGCTGGAGCCATCGCCCGGCTTCTGGCCCTGCGTTGCCTTGGTCACCTATGCCGAGAGCTTGCGGTCGCCGTGCCCCTTGGGTCTGGAGTCCCCCGACCTCGCTGAGCCCGTGGATTTCAGGTCGCCCATAGAAAAGCCATTCAACACACGCAGGCCGGGGTGCGGCGCCCAGTGTGGGCCCTGCCCCGACTCCACAGTTGGTCTCTGACAGGCTGCCCATTGACCACAGCATGACTTCAGATTCAAGGCAAGGTCCGCAGAAGATGTCAGGTCCAGGGTATACAAGTTGAATGCGTCCGCCGACACCTCCTGTATCATCACATCCGCCACTCCACCCTCAGGGCATTCCGGCAGCAAATCCCAGCGGCTTGCATCCCGGCGATCGCCCGACCCTGCTAGGATACCTAGTCGCCCCTTGCCTGTCACACAATCCGCCCCAGCCCTCTCGCAATTGCTGAGACCTACCTTTGCCCTCTATAACGCGGATCCCTTAACAGCACTCCGCCCTCAGGGCATTCCAGCAGCCAATCCTGTCGGCTTGCGTCCCAGCGATCGCCGAACCCTGCTAGGACACCCAGTCGCCCCTTGCCCGTCACACAATCTGCCCCAGCCCTCTCGCAATTGATGAAACCTAACTTCGCCCTCTATGATGCGGATCCCTTAACAGCAGCGCCGCGTCCCGCCAGGCAGCACCAAAGTCGCCACTGCAGACCATGTCGCTCTCCTTGCGTGCCTTCGTCTCCGATTTGGAGCGAAGGGCAGCCGGGGAGCCTTGTTGGGGCGGTGGCACGCGTCGGGGTGCCGATGGCACCCGACAGGCACCGGTGGCTGCCGATGCCTGCTGATGCATGAGACAAGGGATGGTGAATGCGTGGGCAGGTATGGCTGCACAAGGGACGCGGCAAATAAGAGCCCACAGATGCCCACGTGGGATCCCGGGTACGTGGGTGGCATGGGGGGAAGCCCGCTGAGCCCTGACGTGGGGGCGCGTCGGGCGCTGGACACGCCGGCAGCGGCGGGGCGCGCGGGACGCACGCGACGGATTGCCACGCCGGCCAACGTGGCAATCCCGATGCGCGGGCCACGGGCCGACACGGCCTCTGGCCGCCGTGGCGGGCCATGTCGGGCCCCGTCCATGGGCCCATGCCTGCCCACGGCATTTGCGAATGCCGACGCCTGCCGACGTCATGGGGCGGATGCCCACGCAACTCAACGCGGCCGACGTGGGTAGTCCGACGATTCTGTAACACGAGTGCCCCTACTGGTAGGCCCACCAGATACCACGGTGGGACAGCTAGGAGAGGTGCCGGTAGCAGAGCCCAGTGACAGTAGACAGCAGGCAGTACAGAGGCAGACATAGCAGGCTCTGACGAGCACAGTCTTGAACCTAGCATATGGGTTTGAGACCATGACGGAGGCCCAGGAGGCGGTGGGTAGCATGGTTGCATCCTCGCAAAAACGCAGCCAGCAGGCACTCGAGATGGTCCAAAAGGAAAGGGCCGAAAGGGAGTTAGTGCACAAACAGTCTGATCAGGAAATTGCGGCGCTCAAGGCGACCCTGAAAGACCAGCTGTAGGTCTCTCAGGAGGCGATTGAAATCGCTCAGCGCAATGCAGAAGAGCTGCAGGCAGCACGCACTAGGACTCAGATGCTGGAGTGAGAGTTGCAGCCGTCACGACTCCAGTCTCACGGCCAGGCAGGAATGTCACATGTGCAGTCCGGACTGACGTGCCCTACCCCAGATTTGACCAGTAGACTAAGTGCCAGGCTCCAGCAGGCACAACAACAGTTTGCTGCAACTCCCAGTGCCCCTCTGTTACCAGATGAGCCATGGGCATTTTCACAGCCTCTGCCAGCAGTGCCAGACCATTCTTCCAGCCCTTTCTCTGTACATATCAAACTCAGGGAGCCTCCAGTCTTCACGGGTGATAGGGGCAAGATGTGGTCTCCTGGCTTCGGACTATGGAGGATTACCTGGAGTTTATCACCTGTTCCGAACGCCAGGCCATTGCATACATGGTACTACTACTGTCTGGACCTGCTCGCATATGGTGGGATGCCGAGTTTACGTCACGTGGGAATAAGAGGCCAGAGACGGTTGAGGAGTTTAAAATGCTCCTCCGGGCATAGTTTGAGTCACCAGTGCGTGAGACTCGTGCTCGGACAGAACTCCTCAATCTGTCCCAACGCGAGGGGGAAAATGCAATGACCTACATGTCTCGCACCAAGACACTGCTGCACAAGGTGCCAGGATACGATACAAAAATGGCACTTCAATAGTGGATTCTCGGATTGCGGCAGCCATACCGGCTAGAAGCTGCCAACGTCACTACCAAAACATTGGCTGAAGCAGAACACCTGGTTGCACGCCTCGAGGAGGCCATTGAATTCTCAAAAGCTGGCAAGGACAAGAGTTCTACTACCAAAAAGGGAAATGGTGGTGACCAGTAAGGGAAGTCAAAGAGAGGTGGGAGCAGTAGAAGACATTCCAACAAACGGAATGCAAACCAGCCAAGCTCATCATAAAAGGCTGGAACTTCATCCGGGACGAATCACCCGTAGTATCAGCAGAATCCCCAGGGACATCAACAGGGATCTCATGGCGGGCATGGGCAGGCTGGTCAGTCTCGTCCTCCACAGCAGTCTGGGTCCACTCACCACCCGGGACACCAGTCTGGTGGGTCTGGACAGAGAGGATGAGGACAGGGCCAGGGTAACCCTAGGGTGGCTGTCTTGGCCACCAGTGAGCAGATGAGGAGGATGGCCGATCAGATGGATCGGGAGGCGGATCAGCATTCCGCCGGGTGTGAGGACGCTTCCCAGCAGCAGAGGCAGAGAAACTGATTGGCCCCAGCTCTGGCCAGTCAGGAGAGCATCCGGGGCGTTGGGTCCAGTCTGGCCAGAGGGGCTGGACCATTTGTGCGGTGTACCCCAGCAAGTGGCAGCAAAAGTGCCAACAGAGGTCGAGGAAGTGGAGGCGCAGAGTGGAACGATGGCATCGATGTCGCAAACGCTAGGCTGAGGGGAGATTGGCTTCAGGGAAAGCACAGACTGTTGGGGTGCATGAAAATGCAGATGAGTTCCTGTCAGACATGGCGGGAGCCCCCAAGTGCTGGATTCAGAGGAGTGGAGCCACTGTAGAACCCAATGCTGCGAGCGGTTAAGGCTTGGGGTCTACAGCTCAGAATCACTTGCCCTTGATTATACGAGCAGTGATACATAACACACGTGTGTCTGCACTAGTGGATTCGGGTACCACTCACTCATTTGTGAGTGAGCAGTTGAAAACTCGCCCACCATTGGATTCCATAGATGCATACTCATCACTGGAGTTAGCCAATGGCGATACCATAGTGTCGACCGGCATTGCACCTGATGTGCTGGTATGCATTGGATGCACGGCTAGCAGAGTGTCTTTCATTGCGGTGCCTATGATGGAGGGCATCCAGGTCATTCTTGGTCAAGACTAGTTGGACGCAGTCAACCCGTTGATCGATTGGAGAACGAATTCCTTGGTACTTAGACATGGTGATGGACTTGAGGTTGTACAAGGAATTAAGGCACCGGACGTTTCATCATGTAACATTGTTGACCGTGGTTTGTCTGGTCTCCAACACGCTTTCCACTTTCTTGGAAAGGATGCCTCCAACCCCAATATTATGAGGGGTGATTCATACGCTCGGTTGTGTTCCCCATCTTTCTGGGAACCATCTATATTGGTACGCGAGTGGTCACACATGCCGGATCGTCGTATATCGACCGGCCATGACTCACCGAGGGCGGTTGAGTCTCCCCAAGGGGGGTACCCAAAATTTTGCCAAATGATACCTCAAATACTCCAGAAAAATCCAAAGGCATGCACAAGAAGAAGGTCAAGATGGCTGGACGTGTAGTCAGCCAACTTGTACGCCCTACAATCGATTTTATCTCTGTGCACCAAGCGGCAAAGAGGGCAAACAAAAGCGACCTTCCTATGTTTCTGTGTCTTTTGCGGCCTACAGTTCTGCCAAAGGAGAAAACGAAAAAGAGCAAGGCCAAGGCCAGTGTAGCGAAAGGCCAAATTGAGGGAGAGAGGCGCCGGGTGGTGAAGGAAACCGGGCCTATAAAAACCGAGTTACTGATCGCAAAAGTGATTCATAAAAAGGTGCAAGAAGCCAAACCAGCTGTCCGGGATGAACTGAAAGGAATCCTGGAGGAATATAAAGACGTATTCCCGGACAAGCTACCCTATGGCCCACCACCCAAGAGAATAGTGGAACATGAGATTGAGACGGCGTCAGGAGAACCACCACCTCACAAAAGCCTATACAGGCTGAGTGTGGCTGAGTTAGACAAGCTCAAACGCTAGATTAACAATCTCCTTGACCAGGGGTGGATTCGGCCTAGCACGAGCCCGTATGGAGCGCCAGTGCTATTCATTCCAAAGAAGGATGGCAAGTGGCGGCTTTGCATCGATTATCGGGCCTTGAATAAAATCACTACCAAGAACCGGTATCCTCTCCCAAAAGTGGGTGAACTCATGGATCGTCTCCACGGAGTGCAGTGTTTCACTAAAATCGATTTGGCCTCAGGATATCACCAGATACGGGTGAAGGAGGCTGATATCCACAAAACTGCCTTCGTGTCGAGATACGGTTCATTTGAGTATGCGGTCATGCCCTTTGGGCTATGCAACACGCCGGCCACGTTTTAGCGGATCATGAACCATCTACTCAGAGATGGCCTTGACAATTTTGTGCTTGTATTCTTGGACGACATCTTGATATATAGTCGTACCAAGGAAGAGCATTTGCAATACATAAAGGCGATATTGGACAAACTTCGGTCAGAGAAGTTTTACGGGCGACTCCCAAAGTGTGACTTCTTTAGAACCAAAGTAGAGTACCTTGGCTTTGATATTGGGAAGGATGGTATCAAGTCGTCACTGTCAAAGGTCAAGGCTATTCTGGATTGGCCGACGTCAGAGACCGTCACAGACGTGAGGTCTTTCTTGGGGCTCTGCAGTTTTTATAGAAAGTTCATCCAATGGTTTAGTGAGATCGCAGCCCCAATGACGGATCTCACAAAGAAGAATGTACCTTGGGTCTGGGCTGACCAAGAGGAAAAAGCATTCAATGGGCTTAAGAAGGCCATGGTCACCACCCCGGTTCTCCAGCTACCCAACTTTGAGAAGGAATTCACCGTCACCACAGATGCATCAGAGGTGTTGGTTGGTGCAATCTTGCAGCAGGATTTTGGCTCCAGATTACAACCAATCGGCTATGAAAGCAGGAAGCTAAACCCTATTGAGATAAGATATAGTGCATACGAGCGGGAGCTGTTGGGGATCGTGTGGTCCATGGGAAAGTGGCGGCACTGCCTTGCCAGTCGTCACTTCACCGTCCAGACTGACTATGACTCTTTAAAGAACCTGGCCAATCAGCCTTCAGCCAACAGGCGGATTTGGAAGTGGGTTCAGGTTTTTCAGGGGTACGATTGTGACCTGGTCCATATACCAGGGAAGAAAAACCCAGCAGACTTCCTCTCACGTAGAAGTCTAAGGGACGTGAAGGAGATGGTCCACGTCCGAGAGGAAGAAGAGTCATTGGTCAAAAGGTTGCTACTTGGAGAGGACAAGTCTGACGACGGGATCCAGCATAAATTAGATCAAGTTTTTGCAAAGAGCAGACTGGAGGTGACCCAAGCCGCAGGTCAAGAGGACGAGTTGGGACCTTCACTTTTTGTCACCAGGGCCCACATTTCATTGGCAAGAAGCATGAGAGAGGGGAACAAAAAGGGCATTCAAGAGGATACACGTTGGGCAGATATCATTTCCCAATTGGAATCTGCCCAGGACAATGCACTGACAATTGGAGATTGATTCTTCTGGATTACAGGAGGATTGCTGGAAGTGAGAGACAGCAATAAAACTCGGAAGACACAGTGGCGGCTGGTGGTGCCAGATGTCCCAGACATCAAGAAGCAGATAATAAGGGAACTACACGAGGTCCCTTATTCAGGACATCTGGGCTACTACAAAACGTTAAAGAATATTCAGAAGATTTTCTACTGGCCTGAGCATACCCTGGATATTTGGGACTTTGTGACGGGGTGCCCAGTCTGCCAGCAGGAGAAGGCCATTCACCGTGTCCCCGCTGGACTTTTGCAGCTATTAAAACTCCCAGAACAGAAGTGGGCCGATGTCAGCTTGGATTTCATCATGGGTCTACCCAAGTCAGAAACTAGGAATGATGGGATACTCACAGTGGTGGATCGGGCCACAAAGATGGTGCATCTGGCACTTGTCAAGTAGACTATCATAGCTGCTAATATAGCCCGACTCTTTTGGACTACTGTGGGAAAGCTACATGGAATCCCTCATTCCATTGTGAGTGATAGAGACCCACGCTTTGTGTCCAAGTTCTGGCGCGAGCTGTGGAATATTTTGGGAAGTTCATTAAGGATGTCCAGCACCTACCACCCATAGACAGATGGTCAAACAGAGGCGATGAACAGGGTGGTGGAGATGGTTTTATGCTACAATCTACACGCCGGGCAGGATGGATCGAGCTAGGAGCGGCTGTTGTCCACCGTCAAGTTTGTGATCAACAATAGTCCAATGCAGACAACTGGGTACACGCCATTTTATTTGAACTATGGCTTGTATCCGTGTACTCCAGCAGATCTCATCTGCGACAGTGACTCTACGTAGAGTCTGAGAGTATACTCTCATTGAGGGAGTCAACCAACGTGTAGAGCGGATGAAGAGGAATTTCTCAACGGCAGTCAAATTTCTGAACCGGGCCCAAGATCGCATGAAGGCATAAGCCAACCAGAAGAGAAGGGAACAACGGTTCAGTAGTGGGGATCAGGTGCTGCTCTCAACAGAGCACCTCAAGTTGAAGAATGCACCGATCTGTAAGCTAAAGAAGAGGTTCGTTGGCCCATTCTTTATTGTCCGTCTGGTGGGACAGGTGGCCTACGAACTTGATCTTCCAAAAACGTGGAAGATACATAATGTGTTCCATATCAGCTTGTTGCATCCTTTCAGGACCAGTTTATAGATGCAACCCACTACATCTGGTTAGGTTGAGGAGATTGAGCCCGAGAATGATGAGCCATACGACGTTGAGAGATTGCTGCGTTGGTGGTGGACCGGTCCCAGTACCAAGCGGCAGAAGGAGTATTTGGTCCTTTGGAAGGACTATTCATTGGATGATGCCACTTGGACTCCTGAGGAAAACTTTACCTACCAGAAGGAGCTCAAGAAAATGATCAAGAGGGACAGACTAGTAGAGGATAATTAAGGCCATTGGTTAGCCTGATGTTTTGAGGGCGAAACTACCCCCAGGGAGGAGTACTGTGGTGTAAAGCACAGGGGGTAGTGTGTTTCTTTGGTTATGGATATCTAGGAAGTACAATAAACGGTAAGGATAATCTCATCCTTTAGTTGAGCTTACTAAGAACCCATAGGTTCTTGAATCACTCCATTTAGGTTAGCGGTAATGGAGATATAGCTACTAAAAATTATAGTATACTATAAGTACGTGTACTTAAGGATGCCTCCACAACCGTATTGAGGGATGAGATACTAATGATACGGTGATGTTGGCTGCATTATCACGTGATGCGGGGCATGCCAAAGGGTGGCCCCGATGCCTGACGATTGTAACTCTTGCTGACCACCTACCTCCGCGCGGCTGCACTCGCAGGCCACACCGGCATCACGCACTCACTGCGCGCACTGCCGCCCTGCGCCCGGCTGATCATAGGACCGGGCCCACACTGTGCACCCCAAAAGAATGAGCGCCCCGGACCGCTCGCCGTCATTCGGCGGAGGAGGCCATTCCGGCCGGATTGGGCACCGCGGCGGGCATATCGCCCGCGCATCAAGCCGAAAACCACGCCAAGAACCCTCAATAGGTTGGGCTATTTGCCACCTTCACCCGACTCATCAGAGGGCGCCTCTGATGCAGACACCCCCTCCTCGTCACTAGAAACTACGTTATTACCCTCCCTTATTATTTCCACTTATAGTCTTTGTAACTCAGTTATGGCTTTCGCGCTGGTACACATGTGGTTCACCAGCGCGGATACCCTGCCCTCGTAAGGATACATGCACACTGCTGATGAAACAATTTATAAGCAACAGCAGCCGCAGCAGCTGCAACACACACAAATAACAACAACATATATGCACACACAGCAACACACACACCAAGACACACCAGCATCATAATTTACCGGTCTATTGCACTGCAGATATTTTGGCAGCTTTTAGTATGGATGGCGCGGGCGCGTAGGTTAGAGGTGGCCCCCTTTGTCCGTCCACAACAGAATTTGGTTGGCTCTATAAAAATTCCGTACATTCAACAGAATTTGTGAGTGGGCCATAGAGAGAAAAAGTGTTTTACAGAAATGGGCGGGGGTATGCTGACATCAGCATAAACGGCTACAAAAATCAACACAGCCTTCCAGAATGGAACCACGGGTTACAGAATTTGCGCCGCAGCCGACGGATGACAGGCTCCTATAACGGAACCGTTGACCAAACCCCAGAGGTCGACAGACTTCCATCAAAGTTCACGGAGCAAGTACGGACACTTGTACTAAGTATAAAGTACAGTGTGCTTTGGCAAAGGTGATGGATAACTGCCGCAGAGCGGGTCCCGCTCCCGGACCAGATGGCCAGACGCCTTGTTTACAGTAGGTTGTGTTAATAAATGTAGTCTAGCATTGGCAAGGGATGGCCAGGAAAGAACAACGGGTTGCGTAACTGGTATGGCAAGGAGTACCGGCCGAGGCAGCATTTATGATGGCATGGACTGCAAATAGGTAGATGTGCGTTGTTTATATATGTATTAATATTGCACCTCGTTATATCACTGTTGTGGCCCGTATATAGAGGCAAAGGTTGCTGGACACAGAGAAAAAATCCGCTTGGAAAAAATTGCCTCCAACAGAAACCGCCGTTGACCAACAGAACACTACCGGAATCTCCAAGTCCCTAACGGATGGCAACGGAATGCAAGGAAAGGCAACGGAAAAAAAGCACTTTTACAGAAAACGGTGGCTGCAAACACCCCCTTGACGGACAGCTCCAGAGCCAAAAAATTGAAAGCTGATGTGGTATGAATGGCTACAAAAACCAGGCCCCGGCAAAGTAACAGAAAATTGATGGACGGATTGTTTGTGTTCAAAAAAAGTACAGAAGTAAATTAACAGAAAAAAAGCTGAGCGGCCACGTCTAGCGTAGGTTGGTCAAGCCATGGGTTACGACATTGTGGAGCATGTGGCAAGTACAGCGTGACCAATATGCCAGGCCCTCTCTGGGTTGCTCCCCAACCTCATGTGCCGCTAGCTCCCCCTTAATAGCCCGCCTGATGTTGCTCCTAGCGTCCATGACAAAGGACGGCCACCAGCCGGTCATCCCATACTTCTCCAGCTCCTTGCGGGCTAGGTCCACCACCACTGCATACACAAACTGCTTGTGACAAGCAACAAAAGCGAGTATCACAAATAAGAAACCACTCGAACAGTTGGTAGTTGGGTAGTCACTGCTGCCCATTTGCTGCACAATCTCTCGCCTTCAGCTGTGATGCTCTCCGCCTCCACAGGCACCGACCCCATGTGGCATGGTTTCCGGTTGGTTTGCGGGCGATGCGCCCGCAAAGGCGCCCAATGGGGCCACGGGGCCCTCTTCGCCAGATGGCTGGGGGGCTTTCCGGGGCGCTCATCTCTTTGGATGCGCAGTGTGGGCTTAGGCCTATGGATTGACCAAGCGCGGGGTGGCCGTATGCGCAGTGGGTGCGCGGGGCGCCTTGCGGCCTATGGGTGCAACCGCTGGGAGGCGAGTGGGCACGGATGGAATTACAGGCTGTTGTACGGGGTTGGTCACATGACCACTGCATGCAGTAGTACACAATTGACAGAACAGCGTACTGAATGTACCCGTATCGATAGTATCTAATCCCCGAGTATGGTAGGGGCCCTTCCATAAGTACTACAAACTTATCTAGCCTTAACTCCACTACTGCTAACCCGTTTGGGATGATTCAAAGCCCTATAAAAAGCCAATAGCCTCCTCTATCCAATCTAGGTGCAATCTTGTGTCTATTATTATTTCCCAGTGTATAACTTGAGTAAACCGGCTACCCTCTAGTAGTTTACACAATAGTACTCCCTTCTGGGGGTAGTTTCGCCCTCAAAACCTCTAAGCAAAACCCAATGGCCTATTTGTCCTCAATGAGCCAGTCCCTTTTGATCATCTTCTTGAGTTCTTTTGGGTAAGTGAAATTCTCCTCTGGAGTTCAGGTGGCGTTATCCAACAAATAGTCTTTCCAGAGCAGTACATACTCCTTGCGTCTTCTGGAACTGGGTCCTACCCACCGCCAATGCAGTAATTTCTCAACATCATATGGCTCATCCTCTGTGGGCTCTATGTCCTCAATTTGACCCTTTTGAGTAGGTTGCGCAGTAAGCTAATGTGGAATATGTTGTGAATCTTCCACTTCTCAGGGAGGTCGAGTTCGTAGGCCACAGGTCCCAACTAACGAGCCACAAAGAAAGGCCCAACGAATTGCCTCTTCAGCTTACGGATAGGTGCATTCTTCAAGTTCAAGTGCTCAGTCGATAGTAGCACCTGATCCCCACTACTCAGCCTTAGTTCCCTTCGCTTCTGGTCAGTGTTACGCGCACCGGCCTGATGTGGGGGACGCCCTACTAATGGCCCTTGGTGTGGGGGACGCCCTGCCCAAGATAACTATCCTCAACCCATGGTAACCATTCTAGGTATTAGGATACGGGAGTAGGAGGGGTGGTCCTACCTAGGTCCCCGTAAGGACCTAGGTGCCCGGCGAGGTGGGTACGCGGCTCAAAGAGGGCAGGAACCCCACACCCACACGCTTTACATATCATTGGTTTCGGAGCCACCTGGGGGTGGCTACCACGCTTTTGCCTGGGCGGGCGAGCGAGTCAAGAACACCGGGCCCCTTCCCCAGCCTCCTCCATGGAGGCTAAGGAAACGGATCCCGAAGCCCGGAAGGGCATGCCCGAATTGTCGGGCGAGGAAGAGACACCCCGGAAGGGGACGCTGACCAGTTCGGTCGGTGAGGATGTTACAGCCCGGAATGGGCAGGAACAGGAAGAAGTCCGGAAGGACATAGCCGGCCCATCGTCGCAACAAGATGAGCCGGAAAGAGACGACCAGCCGATGGCCAAGGCGGAAGAAGCCCCAGAAGAGGAGGCACCAGAACCGGGCACGGTGGCAGCCCTGCTGCAAGCGCCGGGCATCATGGAGCTTTTGGAGAAAATGGCGGCCACGGTGGCTCAACAAGCAAGGGCGAAGCGGGATGAAGAGACCGCCGAGAAGATCCTCACCCTCGAAATTGAAGCGGACAAGGCGAAGAAAGAAGCCCGCAGAAATGAGGTCACCATGAGGAAGGTGAAAAAGCTAAGCCGCCAAGCGAAAGAGGCCAAGACAGCCGCGGAGCAACATGTGGTTGAACTGAGCGACCGTCTGCTGAAGCAAAAGCTGCAGGCTCATGAGGCGGAAGAGAAGGTCGCTCAGCAAGCGAAGCAGCCCGAAAAGGGTACTGGTCCATCTGAGCCGCATATGCCGATGATTCCAGAAGCGGAGGGCGACTGGAAGATCGTCGGCAAACAACGGCCCAAGTGGAAGAGCCCGTCACCAGGTGAGACGGTGCCGAAAATTCGGATGAGTGAGAAAAAAGGCCGGAAGGTCCAGCCCGTTGGGCAAATGGCGGAGATCGGAGGCCGGAAGGTCAAGACCCATGAGCCAAGGGTCAGGTCGCAGATGCACATAAGGACACCTAGTGAACCGGAGCAGAGCAGTGACGAGTCACTCACAGAAAGCGCTCGCGCTGTATGTGGACCTAGTCCAGAAAGGCCGAAAGGTCATGATTGGAGCCCCCGGAGACCCGCATTACCGGAGTGGGGACCGGGAGAGAGTGCCAGGTTGTTGGAATTTATTCCGGACACTGGTACTCCTTATAGCCGGCAGCCGCCATGCCGTGCTATGTGGACTAAGTTCCACAGTGATCTTGTGGACGAGCTGGATGAAGGCTGGCAAATGGCCACCGAAAGATTTGGAGAAAAGCTAACCACCGCGAGATTGGTGAGAATCCAGAGGTGGTATGGTCCTGGAATGGCAGATCAAATTGCTAGAGAGGACCCGAATTGGCCTGAAAAAATGGCCTTTCCGCTCAGGCATATCCCTGAACCATGGGATTTGAGTGAGGGAATGCCGGAAAGGCCAGATCCCAATGATCCCCACGAGCGGTGGGAGGAGATCTCAGAATTGTCGTTCTCATCATGCACTTCCCCGTTGCCGGGAGATATGTCGACGTGGGCGCAAGTGCATAGAATGGAAAAAGAGAGATGACATATGCGAAATCGAGATTGGTTCGCTCGTGCGAGGAAGTTGCATGAGCGAAAGGCTCGAAAGGCCAGCCAGTGCAGAGAGCTGAAAGCTTTGCGATGTGAGCGAGATTGGCAGTTAAATCCTCAAAAATATGAGCGGAAGAGAGCTCACAAATGCCAGTGCAAGGCTGAGATCAGGCGGTTTTTCACTGCAGGAGGCAGCCAAAAGGCACAACGCCTTGAGGCTAAGCCGGTGGCTAATGAGCTAGATCCAGCCCAATAAGCAAAAGCTTTCGCTGAGCTTGAGAGGGCCCAGCCGCGATAAACAACCAGATGGGCTGATGAGTCGAGTGGAAGCGATAGTGGGGTAACCCACCCCGCTCGATTCATCCCTCTATAGCCTGGAAAGGCATCGCCTCCAGTTGAGGAGACAAGAGTCCCCAAGGAGGCAACATCTTCTAAGGAGAAGAAGAAGCCTGGAAAGGCAAAGGAACTGCCTGGAAAGGCACAGACGCAGCCTGGAAAGGCAAGGGAGGAACCTCAAGGAACTCAGAAGGCAGTTCCAGGTAACATCACCGATGCAGTGTCTCCCATTCACCCTGCTGTGAAAACACACTTGCGTATATGTGCAGAAGTTGCAGACTCTGCTGGACATGACGAAGTTGTGTATCTCGGTTTGGCAGGGGAGCCGGCTGCACTTATTCCTCAAGAGAGGAAGAAGGTTTACGCTGCTGTGCAAAGGTAGGAGACAGCCTTGGAAAAGGCAAGGGCAGAAGCTGATAAGACTGCCCGGCTGCTAGCTGTGATGGGGGAAGAGGATTACGCCGAGTTCCTGCAGTTTCGGGAGTCTCGACATACAGGCCAATAGGCCAAGGGAACCCCCCCGGGTGAGAGCAGTTTTGGACAGGAACCCGGTGGTATCAAGTATCTGCCTGGGAAGCCTAGTCCAGGATACCAGCAGCGCCGATCACAGCAGCTCAAAAAAGAGCAAGGCCGACTTCAGGTGCCCCATGAAATACCCAAAAGACCAGCTCCCGTGGTGCATGCCCCTGTGATACAGGATGCCCATGGGTTTTGGGATATGCTGGGGGCATTTCATGGCCCATTCGGTGGTGTGTACAACAAAGGGTACTACCACCCACGGGGAGGCCGGGCACCATACAGGGCAGAGATCCCAATAGTTGCGCTGTAGCACATTCCCACCAAACTACGTAGGTTATTCGATGTGCAGCAAACCGCGTTGGGTATCTATGTGCCTGGGAGCCAGGAGGCGGCTATGGAGTGGCAGGCCGTGCACAGCACTGGCCGACGGCTTCAAGAGGAGGAGCCCGTAAGGGTCCAGATGGGGCCTAGGATGCAGCCTGGACCCTCAGCACCGGTTCGTCCAGTGGCTCAGCCAGGAATGGCACCAAGACAACCGGCAATACCCTTTACGATGGGCCAGTCTGGGCCAAGAGGAGCGCAGCCTCCGCTGCCGTCTACGCAGCAGAAAATTCAGAGGCTACAGGAAATGTCTCCCTTTGCCCAAGATCCGGCGGCCTATCAGGCTCCTCAGTATCAGCAGCCCGGAAGGGCACATAAGCCCGAAAGGGTATATCAGCCCGGAAGGGTGCAGCAGGCGGTCATCGCCCCAAGGCAGCAGGTGGTCCCAGCACAATCCTATGAAGAGCCCTCCTCTCCGATGGAGTTGGAGGAGTTCGAGGGCGTGTATAGGCACCCACCAAGCTACATACAGGCACCTGAGCCCCAGCATCAGGAACAATATGCCGCAATGGCTGAGGAGCTGCCAAGGGCTATCGAAGGGAAACCACTGCCGCCAGCCGATTATGACCCCATGGGGCCTGGATACATGGGCCAAGGGTACTTGACGGCAGCGCAAGGAGTGCCCTTCGCCCCTGTGTACTTACAACCCAAAAGGGAAACTCAGGTAAGCATGCCTATGATGAATACTCAAGGCATGAAACCCCCAAAGTGGAATGAGGACAAACAAGCCTTGACCAAGTGGTTACAAGAAATTGTGATGTATTTCAAAACCACTGTGGTACCCCGATCTCAATGGGGCTGGATCGCACTGAATATTGTATGCTGAAAAATTTTTGCGGAGAAAAAATTTCGCGTATTTCGCGGGAAAAAAAATTCGCGGAGAAATATTTTCGCGCACTCGTCGGTGCGCAAAAATTTTTCTCCCACGAACTTTTTTTCCCCACAAAAATTCCTGCTGCGCGAACATTGTCGCTGCGCAGCCTTTGCGGGTGGGGTACCAGCGGATGCCCGCCTTGGCTATAGCCCGCTCGGAGGCCCAGCAAACTGAGGGTCCTTTGGTGTAGTGGGCGACCAACAGGGCCTGCCCGAGTGGCCACCCACGAGGCCTTGGAGGAGCGCCCGGATCGGCGCCTCACGGCCACCCATTCGCGCCGCCGCGGTGGCCTAGGATGGGCACCGCCGGTGGCCCGGGTGGGCGCCAGCCCGAGGAGCGAGATGCGCTGCAAGATAAGTGCCTCGCGGGCGCACAATCACGCTGCCCGCACAGCCTTCAATCGCCCCGGTCGGTTACGCGAATAGCCAGCCGATAGGGGTGATAAGCGCGACAGGCGCGCCCTCATTCGCCTGCAACAAGCTTTCGTGCAAAATGTCGGTAAGGGGGTCACGGAAAACAACAAAACATGCATTTTGCGCATAGGCGGAATGGAAGAAAAATGCCACAACAGCAAACCTGCGCACATACAGGCCATTTTTGGGTCACCCAACGCACAGGGAAACCACGATGTTGCGCACAAACAAAATCAAGTTGGTGTTGGCCAAGGACACCCACAACCACCTCACAATCAATCCATGTGACCCACAAGTCGTGGGTGCCACATGGCCTTTGCGGCAACGATTACAATTGGTGTTACTGATACGGCGAGGAGAGAGAAAGGGAGAGCGGCCAAGTCACTACAAGGGTTTAAATAGGGTGCTCACCACTATACATTGCCTGAAGGCTTTGTATTAGTGGGTGATTCGCTCTTCCCTTGTTCAAGGGACACGGGGTCGAATCCCGCTAGGCGCGATTCGTTCGCTATCAATGGTTTCGGAGCCAAACCCGTCCCCGAAGGTGATTCATCGAGAAAATGGGCCGGATCGCCGTGGGTCGGAGTTCGAGCGCCCCAAGAGAGAGTGAGGGCCGAGGGACATCCGCCGGGATCAAGGCGCCATAAAAGGATGAGTCATGGGCTTAGCCAAGCCGGCCGAAGTGAAGGGCTAAAGTAGGGCTTGAGGCGGGGAGAGAATTCGGAGTGACGAGGACGCCACTCGCCGGGGTTGGTAGAGATGATACGGCGAGGAGAGAGAAAGGGAGAGCGGCCAAGTCACTACAAGGGTTTAAATAGGGTGCTCACCACTATACATTGCCTGAAGGCTTTGTATTAGTGGGTGATTCGCTCTTCCCTTGTTCAAGGGACGCGGGGTCGAATCCCGCTAGGCGCGATTCGTTCGCTATCAGTTACACGCAAAGGAAATTACAAGTTGCTAGGTCTAGAAATGGCCCCTCCCCCGTCTAGCACATTTCATCCCAATGCTCCAGCTCCGCTACGAGACGCCGTTTGTACTGGGGGTGGATGGACCCCTTCCCAGCTCCAGTGGCCTCTAACCAAATGTTGCAAATGATGTTGTCGGAGGACACCTCCCCCCGTATTTGCCGCCCTTCCACCCAGCGCCCATTCAATTGGGTGTCGTCCGAGGCATGGAAGCGGAGGGTCCCCAAGTTGTAGGGGGGGCAAGGCTTGAATTCGCTTTCATAATATGCAACAGTGAATACTCTCTTCAGCGCGGGCCCACACCCCTCTCTGGCCCTGGCCCCCTTCACGATCGCGATGTCGAAACGCCGGCCCCACTCCTTGGCGTCGGCGTCGGACATGGCGATGGCCACCTGGTGGCCAACCTCTACGTCCCGTGCGGCGTCGAAGGGGATATACTCTCTGTCGTTGGGGAGCGCAGAGAGGGGCCCGAACAGCAGTGGGCGCTCCCCGGGCAGCGGGCCAATGTCCCTGCAAAGGACACCAACGGCGTTATTGGTGAGGGCACCATGGCAGCAGGGGGGGAAAACCATGGCGGGCAGACGGAATGCTCCGCACCAGTGCACTCCTACCTTGCGGTGGGTGGAGCAGGAACGTTGGAGGCGGTGGCGGGCGTGGTCCCGGGCGCAGTGGAGGGGGCGGCCCACAAGACGGGGGACAAGCTGTCCAGCCGCAAGGCGGCCCCCTCGTCGATGGCGAACGTGGGTCTGCCACTCCCGTCCAGAGGGAATGTGCGCTTGTGCGAGGCAATGAAGGCCTCCCACCAGCGCACAGCCCCGGCCATCCGGCGGAGCTTGCGTTGTTTGATGTCCTCCGCGGCGGTGGGGTCCCCACACACGTCGAGTTGGCGCTTCCACCTGGCGAGCTTCACGAGGACCCTCTTCTTGACGTCCTCAAAGTCTTGAAGTGCAGCCCGTGGCTCCCAGCGGAGGTCGGCGAACCTCAGGGCGGGTTTCCCCGGGACGAACACCGGCCACCCGCGGCCGTCGGGTATGCCCACCCAGGGACAGTCCTCGTTGTCGTGCTCGCGGGCGTACACGACGGGCACCCCACCCTCCAAGATGAATTTGAATGAGTGGAAGCACCTGCCCGAAGGAGCGCACACCGCGATGAAGCACCGCCCAGCAGAGAAGGCGCCACTGTGGTCAGCACTGTCCGCGTGAGGACCAAGCCGCAGGAAGCACACCGGAAAGTCGAACACAAATCAAGGTGCCCAGCCCAGGAACGCCGCCAGGGACCTCGAAGGTTTGCGCGCGCCGAGCGCGCAAAATCTGCAAAGGTGCCACAGGGTGCCGGCCAGCAATAGACGCCGACCACACCCACAATTGGGAGAGGACAAGGATGGTGCAGCTGCTGGGTTTGAAAACAGGGGACCAGCCCACTTCCCAACGAAGACGTGCAACGCCTCCCGGAAAAGGGGGAAGCAGGACGGGGCGACGGCGCCAAGATCCACCCTGCATTCGCAGCCGCGCGCAGAAGCAAACGGGGAAGAAAACAACACAGCACGGCCTGTATCCAGGCGGCGGAAGGAACCCCGCAACAACGGCCGCAAGCAAGGCGGCAACTTCGAGCTTGCGCGCGCGACGCGCGCAAACACAGGCAAATCCCACAGTCGACACGGGGCGGGTCAGCAGAGGTCGCCCGGGCCGGCCGCCGCAGGCACACCTCTTGTTGTCCCGCCCAGTTCCGAGGCCTCTGAAGGTGTGCATCCGGACGCCCGCATCCCCATCCTCGGCGTCGTCCTCCTCCTCCTCGACACCCCGCCGGCGGTCGCGCTTGTACCTGAGGAGGCGCCTGAAGTCGGCCACACGGTCCACCCTTGTGCTCACCTTCCGCGAACTGCCCATGCTCACGTGCTCCCCCCATGCCCGCTGTGTCACCCTCATCAAGTCCCCCAAGCACAGCGCCCCCTCACGGTTGATGGCGGAGGCCACCAGGCTGAAGGTGGCATCTATCTCCTGGTGCGTGTGGCCCACGGGCAAAAAAAAGACGTGCACCTCCCTGAACACCCGCTCCCCCACCAGCATGGCGCAGAACCCGAGGAGGTAGTGGTTCTTGTTGTCCTTCGCCGTATTGTCCATCTGGACGTGCAGCACGGGGGGCAGGCCGGGGCGGGGGGGAAGGAGCCCAGGCGCGGCTGCGTCGCAGCGGCTGACGTCCCTGATCATCTTGCAGAGGCAGGTGAGCGTCAGGTTGCTGGACGCCGCCCACTCCGGGAATGACCAGAACCCCCACCACCCATGGCCATAGCCAATCCCGCCCATCAGTTTGGTGGTCAGGGGCAGCCCCACCTCGTCCGCCTTGCTTTTGGCCAACTCGTGGGGTATCGCCGTTTTTGCCTGGTCCATGCCATCTACATTCAGGTACAGGACCTCTTCGGGGTGGTCGAGGGCGTAGCGCCTCCTTTCCTCCATTGCCCTCCTCGCTGCGGCAACGTACGCTTCGTGCTGATGGAGTATCCGGAGGGTGGCCTCCCTGGCCGGTCCTGTGGCAAGGGTGCTGGTCTCCTGCAGCCTCACGCAGGTGTCGCACTTGGCGAAGGGCTGGTGGCGGTACGTGCGCACCTAGGGGTGGCAACCACGAAAAGTGAAGGCTGAGGGCTGTTGGATTTGGCATTGTCGCCGTCGGTCCCGGGCGAGGCTGGACGGGGTGCCTGTGAGATGGTTGGGGACCTCACGTCCACGTTCAGTAGCTTACCTGGAAGTGGCGTTGAAGCCAAGTCCGGCAGAAGGTGGTGTAGGAGACGGGCTCCCGGGGGGGCTGGCGGGCAGCGGTGGCGCGGCAGTAGTACTCGTAGATGGACTGCAGGGTGGAGAACAGCCCCGCCGGCAGGAACTCCTTGGCCTTGACCTCCCCGGTGCGCCGGTCCCTCATTGTGCGGTCGGGGAAGGGCTGGGCGAGGCGGCCGACGAGGTCCTTCAGCCAGTCGGCGCAGTCGTGCCTCCCCTTGCCGTGGCGGTGGGTCCTCCAGTTTCCGTGGTGGCGTACCTTCGGCACAACCCCACTCCGGCCCCGCCCCTGCGTGCTCTTCCTGTACACGGTGTCGGGACAGACGCCGTGCCACTTGGCAAACGCCTTGATGCACACCACCCTGCCCTTCACCCTCCACTCGTAGCGCTAGCGACGAGGGTCCACGAGGTCCCCGCTTCCGTCGGGTTCCGCGGATGACTCGCCTGCAAGTCGACAGCGCGAGATGTCCGCCCGGAGGTTGGCGTCCACCTCCTGGAACCGGCGAATCGCCCGGACGACCTTCCTGGCCACCAGCTCCTCGGCCGAGAAGAGGTGATGGCACTGGCGGGGGCAGCACTGGGTGGGGACCCCGGCAGCCAGGGCGTCAACGACGGCCCTCTCCACCTTCTCGAGCTTTCTCCTCTTCGCCGGCTTGGGCGATTCCACGTCGAGGTCGCGCCTGCCCCCCTGGCCGTCCGAGCAAGTCGACCTCCGCTTCCTCGGGGAGGTCATTTCGTTGAAGCAGTCACGCATGAACTCGACAGTCTCCTCTCGGATGCGGCAGGAAGAGGCGCCGGAAGTCTGCGTGGCGAGGTGCGAGAGGTAGGAGGTCGGAATGTCGCGAGGTGTGGAATGGCTACCACTTCGCGGCATGGCGCAGCTTGCGTTGGACGACGTCGTCTCCATTGTGCGCGCACAACCAAGCTGTGGCGAGGAATAATGGAATGGAGTGGTCGTCCCGAGCCAACACCGGGCCCGGTCAGCCGGGTACCGGCCACGGAGGGGTCCGGCTGCAGGGCAGGCGGGATGGCGCACAGCCCCTGGGGAATTGCAATGACGAGATGAAGGTCCAATCGCGCAATTTCACGGGAAGTTCTGGTGCCGATGCGAAGAAAGGAAAGGGGCGAAGGACACAATGCCCATAGGCGGTTTGCGCGCGTCGCGCGCGCAAACACTGAGCAGAACAACTGGCACTATGGGCAACTGAAAGGCCAGTATGATCGTTGACCATGAAAGCCGTTTCACAGGAGCGGAGCTGAACCACAATTCAAAACATTCTCCAAGCAGCCATTCCGTACAACGCCGCAGGGCGGACGAGAACCGGTTCGCGTAGAAGTTTGCAATAAGCTCGCTCCCGGCACGCGGACGGAGTCTGTCCGACGTCGAATTGGAGGTGAACTCCCCGCCACTCCCAAGGGGCGTCGCCCCACGTGGACGATAATGTCACGCCAGAGGTGGGCAGGGCGGACACGCGGACGGGAAGTGCACATAGGTCCATCGGACTGCGCGTTGGCCCATCGTCCAAAGCGGGCCATCGGCGGAAGGCGCGATTGGGACGGGGTTTGCGCGCGTGGTGCGCGCAAACCGGATAGGTTCCGTCCATTTGGTTTTCGCCCAGTTTTGGACTGGCATTTGTGCGCGTGGCGCACGCAACGGGGTTGCGTTCCACTGCCCTGGTGTCCAAGCACGGCGAGACAAGCCCCTGCCATGCAGAGGGGGAATGAGAGCAGACGTCACATGCGGGACCCCTCTGCGTGCGCCGCGCGCGCAAAGAACTGCCGGAGGGGGTACGGGCTCACATGTGAAGGCGCCGTGCAGCTCGCAAGGCAGCTTCCAGCGTGGTGCACCCAGCTGGTTCCCATGCGGGGCCCCTCTGCGCGCGCCGCGCGCGCAAAGGACCACCCGCGGGGGACGGGTCCACATGTGAAGGCGCCACGCAGCGCGCAAGGCAGCTTCCAGCACGGTGCACCCAGCTGGTTCCCATGCGGGGCCCCTCTGCGCGTGCCACCCGCGCAAAGGACCGCCCGCGGGGGACGGGTCCACTTGTGAAGGTGCCACACAGCGCGCAAGGCAGCTTCCAGCACGGTGCATCCAATCAGTTCCCATGCGGGGCCCCTCTGTGCGCGCCACCCGCGCAAAGGACCGCCCGCGGGGGACGGGTCCACCTGTGAAGGCACCATGCAGCGCGCAAGGCAGCTTCCAGCGCGGTGCGTCCAGTCACTACAGCCATCAACAACGGGCCCACACCTGACGAATGAAAAGGAACTGCCGCCGGCGACGACCATGCCCGACTGACGCGAACGGGGCGCCATGGGCACCGGGGGCGGGCATGGGCCGGGGGGGCGCACCTCGGTGGCGACGTTGATGCGGTCCCAGTGGCGCGGCGTGCTCCTCGATGCGCGGTGGGGAGGCGACGGGCACGGCGACAAATGACCACGCGCCAGTGGGATCCACGAATATGGCAATCAGTGAATCCGCCAAATCGGAATATTTGCCACATCGGGATTCGGGCACGTGGCCTCCACGAGATTGAGGCCTCACCGACCAGAGGATTGAGTGAGGGGCGCGTGCCCGGCACGCGCCTGAATCCTGACGTGGCGAATATTCCGATTTGGTGGATTCGGGTTGATCGAAAGTGGGCGATGTGGTCCACAGGCGCGCATTGACGCCACCCGCATGGCCAGCACCCTGGTCGAGCAGCCCACGCCGAGAGCATTCAGGTGCGTCGCAGCCGGCAGCGGCATCGCCTTGCCGCACCGCGCATGGGCTCGGCGCCGTGCACGCCGCCCTTTGCTTGTATCGACGACCGCGTGTGCAACGAGCCTCGTGGATCGTAGTGCAGCAGTGGGGGGGGGATGCGGTGTACTACGAGCTTGCTTGGTTTCCGCACGTGCACGTGCCAGACAACTTCCGAAGATTGGATGTTGTGTTGGAACGACCGCGCGCGAGCGCCGCGGCGCGCGCAATGGCACGTGGTCACATGTGCAAGCATTCTGCCACACGCGGGAGGCACGCGCGCGGTTTGCGCGTGCCCCGCGTGCAAACGCTTCACATGTGGCCCGGTCATCTGCATCCGGTGTAGAGGTGGCCACACTCGGGTACCGTCCGCTCCGTTGCGTCCGGTTCGTAAAAGTGAGTGTGATATTCGTCCGGTAACATCCGGTCCGCTGTTTGCCGTACTGCCATCCGCAGAATCCGGCTCTCACTTTTTCTTCACCGCTATTTGCCGTTAAATTAACGGAGGGCGTGCGCGGCGTCCGGTCCGCGACAAAACATCCGTGGATTCATAATTTTGGTCCGTTCTGTCCCGTAGGTACTTGCTTTCCAGCCACGGCAAGGTCAAGGCGAAGTTGCCAGGGGTTTCCATTTTGTAGCAGCTCGAATTGTGTTGGCTGCACGCTTCATAAACGTGTGTGGGCGTTTTCCAGGTCATGTATTCTGCGGTTTGTAATACATGGAGTGTTTTGGAGAACTGAACAACACACAAGCCGTGTGTAAAGTTCCAGTGTATGGCATGCCACCCTGCACCACTTGCTGCGGCTGGTACTGCTGCATAGTACGCAGTGCGCACCACACTCCCATTGCAAGTCTTCCCGGCCATTGCAGCAAGGGTTCGGCATAGTTGCAATACCAAACGCGGACACACAAACACCCACATCACTCGAGGCAGGCGGCAAAGAGGGTTCACCTCTGAACACAGTTGAGCCACTCAACATACTTGGGAATGGGTGATACGTATCACATATAACGATGGGTTGCTGCGGCGGTACTCCACAGTTTCCACGCCAGGGCAGCGAGTGTAAAGCCCATCCAACATAGTACGTCGAAGTTCAACAGCTCAACACATGAAAACGGGCAATGAATAATACGAGTCGTTATTTGTTATCGTCCATCTCTACCTATTGCACCCTCGCTGCGGCGGTACTTCAGAAGTTTCCACGCCAGGGCAGCGACTGTAAAGTCTATCCACCAATCGCAGTACTTGTTGGGACGCATTTCTTGAATAAAATTTTCTTCTATCTATATGATACCCAAGGTTCATCCACCACTCAACATAGTGTGTTCAAGGTGTGCACATCAACACAGGACAACGGAATATTATAAGTCATGATATCTTATCTTCTATCTCTATGGTAACCGCACCCTCGCTGCGGCGGTACTCCACAGTTTCCACGCCGGGGCAACGAGGGTGGTCACCGGTGGTGATCCAAACTTTGGAATCCA